>JAOBYG010131429.1:0-10846 GCA_025403545.1 Epizoanthus stellaris
CTAAGGAGGGGTGGCCCTGTGTATGGCTCAGAGGTAACTATTACACTGCCCCTCCTTATCACAGGGCCCCCTGACTGATTTGTCTAAGGAGGGGTGGCCCTGTGTATGGCTCATAGGTAACTATTACACTGCCCCTCCCTATCACAGGGCCTCCTGACCGTTTACTCTAGGGAGAGGTGGCCCTGTGTATGGCTCATAGGTAACTATTACACTGCCCCTCCCTATCACAGGGCCTCCTGACTGTTTACTCTAAGGAGAGGTGGCCCTGTGTATGGCTCAGATGTATTGATTTTATTTTCAGACAGAATTTCGATTCTACTGGATGCAAGCAAAACTGGAAGAGGAAACAGGTCTTGGAGAGATTAGCAGTGCTAACCCAGTGAGTTGTGTGTGTGTGTTTCTGTGTCTGTCTTCATATCCGTGTCCGTGTCTGTGTGTGTGCCTGCCTGTACATGTATGTGTCTGTGTTTGTGCGTTTGCACTACTCAACGTCTCAGACAGTAATTATTGTGAACCACATTCAGCGGTCTGGCTAAGATCCTCGATCACTGAACCTTGTACTCCATGTAAACAGGTAGTTGAAAAGCCCTGCGGGGAGCACCTTTATATGTCTGTATAGCGGTCAGTTGTTTTCATGTTAATGGAATTGTCTAACCTGTTGCAAAATGTCTTCCATTTAATTTTATATCAATTAATTGTGTACTTTTAGTTGCTATATATTTTTTACTTTGTATTTTTTATTTGAGTAGAACTAGAAAGACGGCAAACCGCGGCGGATCGTTGCCATTTCTTGACAGGAAAATATGCATTTTGGCAATTTTAAATAAGTAATGATTAGAACCAACATCATTTTTAAAATCAGGTACATACGTCTTACCTCTTGCCGTACTTTGCTTTGTTCGCACAGTACAGATTTGTTGCTGTAAATAACTATCCATGCACAGCTGATTTGATTTCAACCGTTGTAGCAGCTCCTTCCACTTTTAAGGTGAGTCTTAAGACTCGTTTATACAGGCAATTTTTTATGCAATTTTTTTCGCGATTTCCACTGCAATTTTTAAATTAAAACTGTTTCTCGCGCTCGCACAGCAGCTTCAAATCGCCCGTGTAAACCAACTGCGATTTCAGTGCGATTTCGGCGCGATTTCAGAACGGAGGTTTTGAATATACTGGAGACATGATGCAACTTGGGGCGATTTTTCAGAAAAATGTACCAAAACCATGTTTCATAAAAATTGCAGTGATATCGCATGGAAGTTACAGTGCAAGCGCGAGAAAAACCGCAGTGGAAATCGCGACAAAAGTTACATCAAAATTTGAGTTATCGAGGGTTCAAGTTATTGGGAGTCAACTGTAATTTTGTCTTTGTGTATTATACAATCACGCACTGCTGTCACGTAATAGCTGCTATTGTTGGTACACCCGGACCCCTCTCCCACCCCAGGCTCATTTACTGGCAAGTTTACCACTAATATTATACTTGGTGGAAAGGGGGAAAGGTGAAACCTTGCTGTTACAACTAACTCTGTCCAAGATTGTAGTGAATATAAACTAGAAACATACATTCTTACCCTTTCTCTAGAGAGTAGATGTTCCTCTGGTGTAGCTGCCGAGAAGCACTTTGACTCGTCACAAGAAGAGTTCCTTTCCCCCAACTCCTCTCTGCACCATCTGAAAACCATTTGTCCAGAATCTTCTCATCATTAAGATTATCCAATACAAGAACCCAGCCACAGTTGCCTTTTAGTTTCTCCTTAAGTGCTTCAGCAAAGCATTCAAGTTGATCTTCCTTCTCAAGGCTAACAAAGTCACAACCATCTTTTGCCTTTGACTTCCAGTCTTCTTCCTGACACCCCACTGCAATAGCGAACCTCTTAATATCAAATATCAGTGTGTCAAGTGAGCTGGCATTGACAAACCCTGTGAAATGGTTTCTGGGAAGAATCTGAAACTTTGCTTGCTCTTCTTTTGCTAACTCTTCTGCCAGCAGGGAGGCTAACTGGGTCTTTCCTGTCCCCTGTGGTCCCACAATACGAATTACAACCACCTCACTGTTCCCCACCAAAGATTTGTGCAACTGTTTCAGCTCAGATACATCACCTGGACGAGGGTGGATAGCATGGTTGGGAGTGGCTGGTAGATTCTTGACAATCAGTCTCTTTTTCTCACGGTCTCTATAAACATAGTGAAATATTACTCCACCGATAAGCGAAACACCAATGACCCAGTACTTCAAATTAGGGTTTTCTCTCCAAGATCTGGCGCTGGAGTTCTCAGTCACATTTGATCCAGCTGCCTTTGGTTCTGCAGATGTTGTGAATGCAACTGCCTTTCTTGATTTCGAAACGTTTCTTGATAAACTCTGACGGTTAAGTGATGCTATACATCCTGTTCGACGTCGAAGAAATGCACGTAACATTTTCAGTTCGGGAGTAGATTGTTCATTGTTAATTGTAGAATCTGACTACTCGCCACTCAAACTCACGTGCGAAACTAGCCCAACGCACAGCGAAAAAACAGACTTTCAAGTTGGATGCTTATGTGTCAGTGTCAACCCAAAAATTCATTAAAAATAAAATTAAACTAGATATCCAGATGTCACAGAAATGAAGTTTCTTCAAGAAAATTTCAGTACACTCTTGAGTTTCTCCGCCACCGCCATCTTGTTTTGTAGTAGCCTCGTTTTCATCATTTAGTGCCAACCTCTTTCAACCTTTCAACCTCGTTCCCAGGGAAGTCGTTGTCCATTTCGCATTTATATTTTCATCTCTCCTGGGAAAACCCTCTTATACCATTTCTCATTCCAGTTCCTCAAAACGCAAAGCATTATGGTAATGGCAAATTTCTTCAGAACTGGACTCATGTTTTCTTGCAGAGTTTCCAGTTTGGCTGTAGTATATATTGCAGTCTCGCTATATGTTATTTAGGCCATCCGTACTACAGTGCATTGCAGTTGCCTAATCGTGATGTTATCAGGGCGTGTACAAGATCTCAGTTGTACTTGGTGACAGATTAGATAGTTCTTTATTTTCTAAACATTTCTAACGTGGAAAAGGCTGCCTTCCGTCATATCAAAGAGATCTGTTTCTCGAGAGTTAAATAAATGATTGCTATCGAAAATAACTCCGATATTTCTCGAAACAATGGATGGCATTGTTTCTTCATCACCAATCAATCAGACTGAATCATTATTGAATGTAGCCGAGGAGGTGGCTTTTGTTTGGCGCGGATGCCATACAAAGTCTTATATTTCGTGAGATGGCACATACAAAGTTTTACATTCGCTACTCACAAAGAGCCTGGTTAGCCTGTGGTTGCCGGGCCTTCTTCTTTGCAACATTTCATCTTTTGATAATAAATAAGTTAATATTATTAATAATGAAATTCTTTGTAAAGATGTCCTGCATCACCATTGGTGCTTTTCAGCAGGGCTCTGTGATATGTTAAATCGTAAAAACATTCTTTTTCACAGTTCGTGTTGTTAGGATGTTTACATGAGTTAGTGTTAAGCTACTTAGAGATACTGCAAAGGACGTTTCTGTCAAAATAATACTAAAACTATCTTACAAGGATCAACACGTTTTCCAAGAATATGACTTCGGGCGGGAACGATCGAAAGAAGCTGATAATCGACTGTGATGAAGGGAAAGACGACGCTCAAGCGATCTTCCTTGCTTTGTCTGAGAATGATGTGGATGTGCTGGCCATCACGTGCGTGTCCGGAAACGTGAAGGTGGACCAAGTGTGCATCAACGTGCTGAAGGTCCTGGAGGTTTGTGGCCGCACGGATATTCCAGTCTATAAAGGAGCGGATCGCGGACTCCTCGGTAAGAATACTTTGATCATGATCACGGCTTGAGTGACTGATACTAATCGATCCAAATCTATCACCGGAATGTTAAATGTATTATCGATAAATATTCATTTAAATACTCGACATCTGTACTTTATTATAAAATTCGATATGATACGACGTGCGCGATGCAAAGTGGGCTGCGTGCAGACTCTAGGTCCCAATCTCATATCATTCGCGCTTGGCCGAATTATTAGTCTATCTATTAAAATAGTTAGCATCTTAATTTTATAAAAATTTATTGATAAGTCCACAGGCAGCCCAAGCTTGGAGTTAGTAATCTGGGTGAATATATACCTCTTATTAGCTGAGTGCGAGGTCAGTACGGTAAGTTATATACTGAGTTTTTTTCCTTCCTTTTTTCCTTTGGAAGGAAAAAAACGAGGATCCATAACTTACCGTACGTTACAGACCGAGCAAATGAGGCTAATAAGATGTTTATTATATGGCTTTTTGATGATTTGGAGCTTTTGTTTGCAAAACAAAACTTGAAAAAGTAAACAAATGACAGCCGCGCGAGAACGAGAGGTCCGTACGGCAATTTACGGACCTGAAATTGACCAAACACAGCTCACAAAATTAATCAGCCATATAATAAAAGTCGAATATTCTACATGAAAGAATAATATACTGTTTGGGTGATCAGTGTTTGGCAGTATTCAATAGGTTATCTCCAAAGAGTGAAACTGATCTATTTTAAAAGTGTTCTATCCTTAAAGAAAGAACTGACTAAACTTTAATTTAATATTAATGCCAAGAATTCCATAATGATTGCACTTTTAAGCTTTTTTAGAGCTTTTTAATTAAAATTTGTGTTATTTGCATCCCTGGGGGATGGCACACACTAAAAATTCACCATTTAATTTGGTCCAGAAAAAGTTTTATTTCTCGTGCATTTAGTCCAAAAAAATGATATAAATTGACCTATTGAGCCTTTGTAAACATGTTATCTTAAAATGGGTAGTTTCAGAGATATATGTACCCCTACCATGTGCAGCATTTTGGAATTCTGAATGCACAGGGGGTTTCTTGGCAGGCTTGGAATTTTGAATGCATGCAGTTAAATTACTGGCATTCCTTAGTCTGGTCCCACTTGGGAGGTCTGGATTAAAAACTTGTACTACAAAAGCTTAAGGAGTGGGAGACATCACTGGTGACCTAGTACACTGTAGTTAGTGTGTCACACTTAAGACCAAACGTTTGAGGGTATATATTCGATCCTGGCTGCTGGCACTTTGCATCGCGTAATGTCCATGCATAAGGATTAAGACATTTACTCTCACAGTGCTTCTCTTCACCCACGTGTATAAATGGGTACCTGGAAATTGTTGGGGGACAAACCTGACGAAATGCTGGGGGTAACCCTGCGATGGACTAACACGCCATCCAGGGGGGAGTAGTAATACTCTCAGTCGCTTCATGCTACAGAAATCAGAGTTAAGCGCTGGCTCTGATAAGTCAATTTGGCTTCTTCAATCCTTGACTGGAGCAGACTTTACTAGTGCGTTTTTTTATCCAGTCGTATAATCATCCAATCCACCATTTTATTATGCCATTTTCAAACGTCAATTTGTACATTCTGCACAATACCATTTGCCCCCTGGGAAACTGGGAGTACCCATGATGCACAGCCAATCCATCCATGTGATTTGGGTCTATTGTCTAATTTCGATATTACGTAACATGCCCTAGATGGGGCCTGCTACAAGACACTCGGGGTCACTAAAAGGTACTGCAGCCAAGGTGACTCTCAGGTAATCTGGTCTAAGAACTAAGACATTTGTTTAGCTAAAATCTTACTATGGGGGGAATCATTCCACAGAATAGATATTACACATATACAGTAGAACCTCTCTGTACGAACACCTCTATAGGCAAATTTTTGCTCACATAATGTTTACCAACAATTACATAATGTTTACCTTCAATTACAAACTTCGAGAGCTTAAACAAAGAAACCTTTGTCTCAATTATCAAATCATCGACTACCGGGATCATAAATAAAAACAGTCAAGATTTGCCACCAATACGGACACCTTTCTATTACGGACATTCGCTTGGTACCGGGACAGTGCTCACTCATTTGCTTAAAATAAAACCTCTATAATACGGAGCCTACCTAATACGGAAACGGCCACCTAAAGTTGGCTGCAGAAACAAAATTCCATATCAACTCTACTCTCTATTGCGGATACCGCTGACATTTTCTCATTGCATGCTCAAATTTGCGGTATGTACGCTACGGTAGATGTGAGTGCGGTATGCAAACACGCCGGTTATCTAGTTTTTCTGTATCTTGTGAATTTCATACTCTCCTATAGACTTTTAAAAGCATCACTTTTTTCGTCTTTTTTCTCACAGGTTTATCATTTGCGCCATCATTTTGTTTCCTGTCTGAATAATTTTAGACCAATTCGTAACATTTCTCCAACTTCTCGATGAGTACTAGTTTTGTTGGCCAGGTGAAAACACATTCACTTTAATTTTATCCTTGGCCATTTGTGGCATAAAATGACTTATTACGGTCATGATCACTAGAGCCGTTCGAAACGCTGTTGCAGGAAAGACCTCTAGAATGCAAACACGTCTCTATTACGGATACTTCGCTCTGTCCCTTTGGTGTCAGTATTAACGAGGTTCGACTGTATTTTGGTAAGCACGTGGAGTTAAGGCGAAGGATATTGGAATGCCCTTCCTCTAAAGTTAAGTTTTGAAACCGCAAAAAATCTCTGCAAACGATCGGAAAACTTACCTCTGTTAGGGTTGTTTCTTAATTGTGGAGTTACAAATTCACCAGCACTGGCTTGGTCTGTTCTTGAGACGGTGCGTGCTGGCGATTGCCTTGGTGACTAAAATACCGTAAGATAGTAAAATAAAATGGCAATAGGTTAGAAATATAACAACGTATGGCAAATATGGAAAAATAACGTGTACTAGGGTAACGATGATAAAGGATAGGGGATGAACAGGAAATGGCATGACAGAGAACTCAAGAACTCCTGCAGATGAGAACAAGGGTAACAATGATAAAGGACAGGAGATGAATAGGAATGGTTGGAAAACTGCGATACAATAAAAGTAACCAAGGGTTTACACGCCTCTCGTTGTTCTTTCTGTTTTTTCCTTTTCTTTTCATATTTTTACATTAAAAATGAAAGAAAAAAAGAAGAAAAAACCAGTAAAAACGACGAGGCGTTAATAAACCCTTGAATTAACACAAACGCAGTTGCACTGGGGGAAGCAAGACATTTTCTTTCCCTTCTCGCCTTCCCATGCACTTGATTTTAGTATGTTTACCACACTCAAAGAATGCTCATTCTGTAACATTGCCAATCATTCTCCATAATTCGCTACCATTTACCCTATTTCTCCTTACCTGGCATTGTCATCAATATACGCGGCCACATGCAAAACCGCCCTCTTGAAAATTGCATAGGTTGCGGGCTGCAAATTTATTTGCGGCCCGTCACATGATACCGTGTAAAATATTTCCTTCAAATAAGCATTTGTTACATAATTTTTATACAAATTGGCCTTGTAAGTTTTTGTCAGTCAATTGTTTATTTGGCCCCTTGTAGTGTCATTTGTAGCCCTTGCTCTGCTCGTGCTGCAAATGGCGCTACCCGGGGCCAAAATAAACAATATGCCCTCCAAAAGTCATGTTGTTGACCTATTCACGAGGTGACTGTGGAAGTGAAGCAGTGCAAATCACAGGCCGCCCAAGCTCTCTTGTTAGTGATACAGTGGCTTACTTTACTGTACTGTTTGGCCGCAGGATGTCCAACCACATTGGATTGTATAAGAGACTTTGTATAGGAATATTCGTTTGGGATAACGATCAAAGAAATAAATGTAATAAGCACTATTGTTGAACGTACTTGCTTCTTGTGTTGATCTTTATCTCCCTGCTGATTTTGGGGCCAATTTAGCTAGTATTTATCACAAATCTCGAGAAATACTGGCGAAAATTGCAGATGAACGCAAAGACATTAATAATTTATTTCTTTGAGCATTTTCCCAAACGAATACAAAGTCTCTTAAACACGGTTCGTACTCTTTGGGGCTCGAAATTCCATGACTTTCCATGACTTTTTCCATGACATTTTAGAGTATTTTCCATGACCTAATGTTGATTTGAAATCGTTAGAATCTCTTCGTGGTTCGAGATATTTCCAGCTCACTAGCGCAGTAACCAAATTCAACAAGAAAAACTAGTGGTACTTTGAGAAATAAAGCATTTACTTATATACTCAAACTTCAATTTTTTTTATACACAGAACACCCAACTGATCAGACAAGTACTTTTGTACATTGAACTTCGTTTTCCATGACTTTCCATGACGCAAACCAATTCCATGACTTTCCAGGCCTGGAAAACGAAGTTCCAAAATTCCATGACTTTCCAGGTTTTCCATGACCCGTACGAACCCTGTTATATACAATCCAATATGGCGAACGTCCCGCGGTGAACCGGTAACAATGAAGCAAGTCACTGTAGCACTGATTAGAGAGCTTGCATGGGGCGCCTGTGTACAAACACGAATCAAATCGAATGCAGCTTACCTGGAGATTTCCGTTGGAGGTGCTTGCAAGCTTGGCACGTTCTTGCTCCAACTGCTGCTCTTTTTGTTGCTCTTCAAACTTTCTTAAGTCAAACTCGATTTCGTTGGCGAGCTGCTTGTCCGCCACCAATACATCTGGTGTACAAAGGAAATTGTTTACAGTTTGAGACTAAAGGCAAAAAGGAAGCACCAGCACTAACTGTTCGGCCATTATTATGATAAGACAACTTTGGTTTCACTGTTCAGCACTTCCGACCAGCAGCAAACACGAAGTCCAGTGATAGTTTACTGAAATAACGTCAATTATTGGTGAATCCTTGCTGACGTAATGTTTATCAACAAACCTTTTCAATTCTAAACACCTCCTAGAGCTCAACCAAAGAATCCTTTGAGGTTGCCCCAATCATCAAATCATCAGCTATCAGGCCCTCTGGATTCGCCTATAAGCCCTGGACTTTGGAACGGTCCACCCGATACGTTTGCATGTGAAAATGGAACTTTTTGAAAACGTATCCGTGTGGACAGGGATCGTTTTCATTTGAAAACGCAATTTTAGGTCCAGTTTACACGAGTGAAAACGAAAGTTTTTGAAAATATATTCGTGTGGACAGGGATAGTTTACATTCTGCATTTTCAACAAATTTCACCCTGGAACCAGTTTTCGAAAAGTTACATTGTCGGTGAAATCAACATCGTCACTGTGTGGACGGTACATGACAAACGGAAAAATAAAATTCCATTTTCAAAAAAATATACCGTCCACACAAAAACGATCGCACTGCGTTTTCAAAAGATTCCATTCGCAATGATAGACATCGTCTTCGTGTGCACAGTACATGAAAACGGCTACATAGCCGAAAAACCCCAAGGCTGCTGTTTTCATTATTTTTTCATTTACCAACAGTGGTACGTCAAAACTGTAACTGTTATACTTCTGTTATCGTTGTACAAATTCGTGACAAAATATTATCGAATTATTATAAAGCCACTTGGAGATATTTACGAAAATGTTAGTTTTTCTGCCGATCAAAATATCACCTGTCCCACCTTATATCTCAGAAACGCATTCACGAAATTTTTCTGGTATTTGATATTTTGTTCTTATAGCCACCAGAAGAGCTTGTATGCAAAATATTGAGCTTAACAACCCATAGGTGTCCTTAATATGGAAAGCCAGAAAACATTTTTCCGCCCTGTCAGTGACAACGTATCCATATGGATCATAGGGGTTAAGGCAGTTTCTTTAAATCGGAAGCAAAAGTTTCTTTGCTGTTTGTTGTTAATAAAAGTCGTCATCAGTGAATAAGAGAAAGGGATGCTGTCTAGCTCAAACTTTTCCGTTTTAGGCTGGTTGGCCTATAATCGGAAGGGGGAGGAATACTGTAAATCTCGGTTATAAGCCCCCCCCGCTTCCAAGTCCCTCCTGGTTATAAGCCCACCAGTTTGGTAACGTTCGGGGATGGATTCCCTCCCCTAAAGCCAGGGACACACTAGGCGATTTTATATTGGTCAATTTTATATGACTTTCCAAAATGGTGGACTTTGAACACAGAGAATGATCTGGGAACGAAAGTGGGATGCAAATCACCGAATCGCCAGGAAAAAATCGCCAAGTATGCCCGTATCACGCCGCGGCAAAATTCGCTGGCGATCAAATTCGCCACGATCGGCGTATAAAATCGCCTAGTGTGTCTTGGCCTTAAGTACTTTGCGCTTAATTGGTTTTCTTGTTTTGGGGATGGTTCCTGAGGATTTCGCGCTCAGGAGGTTTCTTTATTGACCATTCTCTGTGAATTAGAATTGTGGTAATTCTACAAAACCACTTATGAACTTGTATAAGCCCAGGGCTTATAAGCGAGATTTTACGGTATAAGGATATCGAGGCTTTTCAGGGGGTACAAATGTTACCTTGCACTTCACTGCGATAATCTTTCATGACTTCCTTCAGATACGTCATCAAATCTCTCATCAGCGGTGACTTCTCTTTTTCAAACTGCAAAAATCATCCGAATTAGTTACATTTAGAACTTTTAAAATGGGTAATGACTTTTTCTATACATTTACAAATCTAAAATATCTTGTCTGCAAAGTTAGAAAGGGAAATTCTGGGTGACTGGAATTACATGCTTGCACTAAGGGATCGCACAATAAAATGCAGGGGAGATGAAATAAAGAAGGACGAGGGAGAAGAAGGGACTGTAGGTAGTCATGCACCAAGTGACAAGTTGTTAAATTTGCAGGGGGTTGAGAAAATATTAATATTGTTCAACTAAAGTTGATACGATATGTTTTCGCTATGAGGGCAAATTTTTTTTAGCAAAGATCCTCTTTTAACAAACACATATTTTTTGCAACTCTCCTCCTAAACAGTGAAATACCCCCAAATTCCCAATTCCCGCATGAGACTGCCCCAAAACGTAAATAAAATATT
>JAOBYG010131540.1:0-10843 GCA_025403545.1 Epizoanthus stellaris
TCTTCACAATTGTTATGACCTTTGAAAAAGAAAAGATTGGGGCATTTTTGATTTAACAAGTGTTTGTGACAACAATTGACTTTTTTCACATATTTTGTCAAAAATGAACTCAGGTAATAATAATAATAATAATAATATAATAATAATAATAATGAAATAATAATCACTGCATGAATTAATTATGTAAATGTATTGGCTATTAAATCTGTTTATTATATTGATTAATTGCTATCACCAAGTCTAGATCTGTTGCCTGTCACACACATGCAAAATTTCAACTATTATTCAAGTCAATTGAACATTAATTGGCAGAATTAAGGAGAGGTTGTTACCCCCTGAGAGGGATTACGATCTACATCAAGAACTGTAAACATTTTATTGGAAGAAAAACTCGTAAAATTTAACAAAACATCGATTCAAATAACCAACAAACATGGCGATCCGATCAGCACATATTTCTTCTCCACGGGCTGGTAGGTATTGGGAATCAATTTACCCCCTCTAGGGGCAGAGTTAGGCAATGCTTGCCTAATTTGGGAAATCACTCAAAAAGTGCCAAATGGCACCTGATGTCCTCAAGGGACATCAGATTTAAGGCGCCATATGGCACGCGCCGTCCTCAAAGGGTGAGGTCAAACTGGGCATGGAAAGCATCGTGTCAGAAGATATTGTGAAAGCTTTAGTTGTCTGTTGAAGTCTCAGTTTCCCTGTGTGAGAGGATTGTCAGCAAGGAGTGTGTGAAGATACATGTACTGCAAAGAGCATAATATTTGTTACAGAGACCGGCCATCGGAAGGTGAATGTGACACATGTACAACTATCACAGAGGCAGTAACTGCTACATGTTATGCAAATAAATAGAATGCATTAACTTAGAAGTTCAGTAATTCAACTGAGTAGACCAAAGCTTTCAATTTTGCGAATATTTAAGAAAAACTAAACAGGCCCAAGAATTTGGAAATAATTTCAAAAAGGTCCTTGAAGAATACTTGCTAAAACGTTTATGAGGAAAACATATAACATATTCGAGAAAAATAGACAGATTGTAGAGGCGAGGGTCATTCCGACCTGCCCCCCCCCCCCCTTCCTTTCCATGATTTGTTTATCATTATCCCCCGGCTTCTGATATTAAAATTTTAGAAGTAAGACAAAAACTGCAAAAAAAGTAACATTGCACTTTTGTTTAAGAATGAAAAGAACAATAATAACAAGTAACGCTGTTGCTAGAAAAGCAACAACGAAAGGGGATGCTGCAGACAAATTTCAGTTGTTTCATGAAATTTTTGCATGCTTTCCAACTGTAAGACATGGTGGTGGATCTAAAGGGTGGTGCTCTGGGCAGGGGTAGATCCAGAAAAGTTAGAAAAAGGAGGGGCTGGAAAAGGGGAGCGCAAGGCCTGCCCCCGAAAATTTTAATACCCATGCAACTGCATTCTTCCAAGTGAAATGACAACGAAAAGAGTGGGGGGGGGGGTGGACGTCACCCCCGGGGGTTAGTGCATTCCTCTTCGAGGTTTGATAAGAATATCCTGAACCTCTTAGTCTCTTATGCACCAGTTGTCCAGATTAAGAGGATAAACACTTTTCACAATGCGTTTCGAAATCATTCTATGTAAAGAAAGTATTCTTTAGCTTTCTCAAGTGCAAGAAAACATCAGCTAATTGTGACATTCTCACATTGATCATTTACTATCAGTCTACTGTTCAAAGATCTTATTGTAGACCATGTGCTTTTGTTTAAAATGCTCTAATATTCAGGAAATATTCTTTATAAAACCTTAAAATATACTACTTTTCCGGGGAGGGGGACCTTCCCATACCCCCTAGAAATTGACACCTTTGCCACTCGTTGTGCAAACGTCTTTCGAAAAGTCTAGATGATGATTGGCTATGGCCATTTGAAAATGAGTAGATACTGCAATATGAATGACATTGATTGCCAAAGTTATATTAACTTCTCCTGTCTTGAAGAACGGTCAGGTAGAATATTATATCTTTCATATTTGTGCAAGAAAAAACCCTAGGATATTTTGTTGTGGTATGTTCTCTTTTGCGTTATCACATGCCACATATACAAGTGCACTGTACATGCCAACGTCTTGCGATGTAGCTATACCAACATCAGATTTGTGGCTACGTACAGAATCGGAAGCCCATTTTCTTATTTGACTATAGTCTGATGCAATGCATGAAGGGACCATAAACAACAATCAGTTTTCTGAATTATGTTTATTATAAACTATTGAAGGGAATAGTTACATCTGTTCAAATATATTCTTAATTTAAACTTACTTCTTATAAACCGAGATAAATGACAACGATTTAAGACCAGTATCTTCAAGACTGAACCCCTGTGTTGAAATACGTAGTACAGCCATACAGAGCTGAGGCCAGAATGCACCACCCCCGCCCACCCAAAATTGAACCAAACAACATGAAGTTGAATCTCATGCATAACTGCATGAGTATCTATCAGATCACAATTAATATTTATTACTAAGAAACTTTGCATAGAAACTACTGGAAATAGCTTTTCAGATCTTCTAGAAGCCTCTGCCTTCGGTGCTCTTTCTATCACAAAGTAAACTCCCCCCGAAAAAATGCTGTGTACAGCCCTGTATAATGTTTATAATTGATTGCTGGTAATGGTTTGTTGCTTGTCGAAGATCTTGGACCTACAGAGACACCAGCTTTGAGACATCAGCTTTGAGACATCTTTTTTAACAGTTTGTTTGCAAAAAGTCTTTGAAGAGATTTAAGAGATGTTGCTTTGTTTCATTCTCTTCTTGAAAAACGTTGTGATACATTCTCGTACCCAGAGCCCACATTCTTTTAGGCCTGCAGCGAGGAACGAAGGGCTCTGGTCACAACAGTTTCTTGCGCATGCATACTATGAACTGTTCCAAAACCAAAACAAATGTATTCTGATTTAATACAGTTAAGGGTTTGGTGGTGTTTTATTTGAAATTTAACCATCTTGGGATTATGCAAGAATCGCATTTCAAGTATTTTTCAGCTATGAAGTCATAACATTCTCTTTAAGGCACAATTGTTGATGAGAACTGCTTTTTCTTATTTTCCCTAGCAACCGTTACCATGGTAGCAGATGTGATACTCAAAAACATTTCAAACTAGTCAGCTCCTTGAGTTACATCACCTTTCCAAGGTTCAAAGAGATATAATAAATAATCCCAGAGATATGATTATTTTTATTCTTGTTTATCTTACACCTATCTGATTTAGTACGTCTGATAGCCTCGCACCTCCCCCCGCCTCCCATACCCACCTGTAAAAACATGGTGTAACAGATCACTGACCCCACATTTTATTAGTATGTCAGGCCTAGAAATGTTCTATGGGTATCAGTCTATCATAATTTGAAGTCAAACCTTTTTTGTGGTGGGGGGTGGTACCTGATTGACTTTTTCGGGTTTATGCTCCACTTCTAATGAGCATGCACCCCAAATTGATATACCGGTACTAAGCCCATTTAAATCATGCATATAGATGGTTTGCACTGATATCACAGAAATACATTTTGTTAACCAGGGGCAATAAAATGTTTCTGAACTTGTAGAAGCTGCAAAAGTACGCAACTTGGTGAAATTTTGAACCAAGAATGTATTTCATAGCCGAGATATGACATGACAAACATGAGCAGGATTTTCAGAGATATGTATGCAGTAGCCATGTGCCAAATCTCCAAAGTTGTTGGCAAAGCCAATTTTCCAAATGAATGTAACTTATCTAATTTTGCTACAGATCCAATTTAAACTCACTTTTATCAAACCAAAATATTGTGGGAGGGAGGCAGCGTGGCCGAGCGGTATAAAGCACTGACTTGCAACCCGGAGGTCCCGAGTTCGAGTCCTCTGCCCGCCGGCCACGCTGGTGTAAATAGCCTTCTGGCCAGCCTCCCTGCCAGATCGTATTTTTTAACCCATTTATGTTCCATTTGATTATTGTTTGTGAATTTATTAACATGGTGCTGAAAAGCCCCAAGGGGGAGTCACCATTAAATAATTTAATTTAATTTTTAATTGTAATTGGCACGAGTTTGTTGATTTTTGTGACTCATGGGTAAGCCGGCGTTATATGCAAAAGGTTTGTGGCAAAGAAATTCAGACATCCATAGCTCTAAACCAAAACACCCCATCATCCCAAAAGTTTGCTGGAGGACTTGAACAACAGAACCCTAAAACATATAAAAGACACAACTTTGGAAGATCCGTACTTTCGATTTACGTTTTGTTCATGACGTCACATGCAAATTAACTATCTGTTGGAAATTCCTACAGTGTTTAAACTTTCACAACAGCAACATTTCAATACGATGTTATTGTTAGTTGGGAAAAAGGCAGCGATTTCACATATTTATCAATTTACAGGGCTATAGTGTTGTATATTTAGAAAATAGCTCTGCAGAGCCCAAATGTGGACAGTGTGAGCGTGGTTGGCTCAGTCGGTTAGATCTCCGACTCCCAACCAGAAGGTCCCGGGTTCAATCCCCGGTCTCACCGAGGGTTGAATTTGTGTGACCTTCTCTTTCGCCACACCATCCTTGGACAGGGACGTTAAGCCATTGGTCTAGTCTCTCGACGTTCTATCGGGGAACGTAAAAGAACTCACACACTTGTTGATAAGAGTAGGCTAATGCTGGTGTTGTGGTCTGTCACCTATCTGCCGATATGTTTCTGACCGTGGGAGTCAGGCCTAGAAGGGACCGTGAGTCCTATTGCCTGCGCTCCTGTTGCCACTTGCAGCAAATGTGACAAACCAAACCAAACCAAATATTTCTTCTGCATACTATGTTAGAAAATATACACGAGAAAGTAATTGTCTTTCATTTTTTCAAATCAATCTTGTTTTATGTACATTGGTCATACAGTAGGTCATTGTACAAGGCAGGCTGACATAAACCACGTACGTTCTGCATTCTTTATTCGTTCCATTGCGATATGGAAACACTTTTATATCAACTTCATTTAATTATAATTAAAACTATGGCAATCATTGGTTTCTGAGCAGCAACTTTCACAAAAACCTGCACTCTTCCTGTGTTCTGGATAAATCTTCTTTCTAGAATACATCAGCCAGTGTGCTAATATTATTCTTTCTTGCGTCCATGTGGCATGCATGCATCGCTGACTCTCACTGCTGAAACCACACCACGAATGTTTTGTTTCGCTTTAATAAATTGTAGTATTGTATGGATCATGTATGTATCACAGAATGACAACCTTGAAACCATGCCAATTAGAGAAATCAATAAACAATATAATTATTATTTTTTTTTAAAAGAATGCACTGAGCTTGAGTTCCATCGATCCTGTATTATTGCATAAAACTTCAAATTGTAAACTTACAAGTTTTAAATTCTGTCCTCTCAATTCACAACGGACTGGACTGCCCCTAGGTCTCCGAGGATGCAGTTGAACAAGCTTGTGCACCAACTTGACATTGCAATGATACGTTGCCCTCAAGCTTTGTTTATAGTCTAGCTTTCTCTCGCATTAATTAATCTGACCAAAATGATCTTGGTTAACCACGGTATAAAGCTGTAAATCTGTTGTGTCCGTGGATTTCGTGCAGTCGAAAGCAATTGGCAAATTAAACTCTTCAAGCAGAATTAACGGTTGCAAAGTTAATCCCAACTGCTTCAGTTTCCCGTTAATGCAGATGATATCTTTCTTAGAACACGTACACTTGACGGTGCACTATATAATTTTTCTTGAACAACAGAGGTATAGTCAAGCGCTCCATATATAGTGATCGGGAAAGCCTGGGGAGAGAGTTGATTCACATCGCTTCATACTGTTCTGGGTGCTGACATTTAAGTGGTACAATGTGTTCCACACTGTCCACAAAAAGGGCTCAAACAGTTCTGAAAAATTTTAGAAAATAGATTCAATACAACGTGCACTCTGATTGGTTGAAGTTCCATTTTCTATCACTGGATAGAAACAAGGATTGACGTCATGCTAGCATGTGCGTGCAACTGACGCTTCCTGCTTTCAAAATGGCAAGTACGAAATAAAATGTTTCTCTTCTGAATTGTTTTCATTTTCAAACATATTTTCTAAAATCATCAAAACAGTGTCACTTGTGTATCTAGACAATAATAGAAACTGGAATGACGTAGTAGAACACTAAAAAAGCAGAGAGAAAACTCGGCTTTGCCTCGTTTTCTCTCGACACTTTTCTCATGTGCTACTACGTCATTCTGGTTTCTGTTATTCTCTAGATACATGCATGGCACTGTTTTAATGCTTTAATTTATGGGAGATACATATAAAATAACTATAGACAGGATCAGTCAAGCTGCAATGGATTTTCAAATTAACACAAAAATAAACTTATGTTGTTCTTATTTTTTTCTTAGAACAAAATGAGAAAAACCCCTATCATATTGAACACTATCTCACTTTATCACTATCTGAACTTTATCTCACTTTGTATTAAACAACTAGCATTCAGAAGCAGGTTGTTGGGTGAAGCTAAAAATAAATATAGAATAGTTACCTTAATTATGAATGCATTTCCTACCTCGATTTTGATTTTAGATCGACGTTTCCAGCATTAGGAGAAATTAGTAAATGTGTTCCCCTTTTGGAGTGGCAAAATCAAATTTGTGAAAATCTGATTCAAGCTTTGTATGAGCCTAATTCAAGCCTTGTGCGAGCCTAAATTGACCCTTTTGTGAGCTTAATTCAAGCTATCTTCGTAGCCAATCTGTTCATGCATTGTCCGAGCATGGACCAGAATTGTAATAATGTCATCACTGCCAGGCATGTAAGTTTCAGATTAGTTACAATATTTGCCACTGTTTATGTGACAATTCAGTTCATTTGATTATACATTCAGCAGACGTTTTGCCATATCCAAGTGTTTCATTTAATATATCGAATATATATTGTAGTAAAGTATGTTGACTTTAGTATGTATATGACTGTGTACATACAATACATGTATACATAATAAAACAATTGTTCCCCTGACTCTCATTGTAGTTAGTTGATAGTCAACAAGGTGTGCAGTACCGAGTTGGCTATCAACTCACGATTGTACAAGTTGAGTTTGTGGAATAATTCTTAACTATTGGGTGAGTCATAGAAGGAATGAGATTGCAGTATTTACTTTATACCGTACCTTGAATAATCAACAAAAAAAACCTTTGAAAGAAAGCATCCTGAAACAGAAACAAAGAGAAGTATAGTTGTAGTGATAATTAACATAACAACTTTGTGCCTTTAGGTCATTGAAGCCTTAAACAACAAGGGAACAGGTGAAGTTGAAGGCAGTTTCTATATGCTGAAGGTTAAAGCAGCCACTGTTGAAGAAACAGAACAGGAAGGCTTTGGACTACAGCTGACAAAAACTGAGCCAAATGATTCAGGAAGAGGAGGGGAAGTGGGAGAACAAAAAACAGCAAGGAGGATCAGCAAAACATCAAGTGTGTCAGAGACAGCACTGGGCCATTCTCTACTACAGAAGCATCTCTTTGCGGTTCCTGATCACTTTGTCTCACTTGATCCTGAAATCATCATTGATTTCCCTTCAAAGAGCATTGAAGGTTTGAATCTGTTTGTTTTAAAGAGGCTTGCTATTAAGGCTTGCTTATTATTTGTTTAGCTGTAAGTGTACACTTTTATAAACAAAATTTGCAACGAAGGGAACTTTGATTTTCCTCATATACATGTACAGTACTGTGAAAACATTTCGACGAACAATAGTGTAATTTGGCGTACACTCACCGTACATGCTCGAAAACTATTGTTTCGTAATCAGCGTACACCCCTATTTGCTCTGTATGCTGCTTTACGTTCCGCTGTACGGCTGTGCACGATCTGTACAGTGTGAACGATTTGCACGTCGTGTACGCTATGAACACTCTGTATGCTATTGACATTCTAGATGCTGCTAACTTTGTCAGTTTGTGATCAAATTTGAAAGTAGAAGTTATCTATGCAACCAAGAAAAATAAACATGTTTGTGCTTCATTGAATAGCTTCAAGCGTAGATACTCATACCGTAAAGTCTTAAAAAACAAACCTTACTTTCACTTGAGATCTGCTTCTGCCAAGTTTCGTCGCCTTGAGTGCAGTCTTGATCACTCGAGTGCAGTAAACTCACCTCACCTCACAGTAGATGACATGGATTTCTGCATTTAAATATGTTTGCTCAAAAGCGATCTTCAAAAACGCTTGTTCTTTCCCCATTTTTTCTTTTGGGCTTGCTTAGTGTTGGCCCTGTCTCGACATTATTTTGAATTGCCATCTGAAATGAGTGAATTGAAGTTTGGTCACGAACTGTAATTGGCTGGCCATGCACGCGCATGACAACTGTTTTGGCATCGTCATGGAAACTGTTCAGAAACTAAAAGATTAAAATGATTTGAACACTTATCTCAGACTTCTTTGCTCAGACACGGAAAATATGCCTCGATTAAAAGAATGAGTACGTTCGGACTCACATCATCAATCTCCACAGCCAAAATTACCGGCCGACACAAATTCTAAATATGCTACAGAGTGAAAAGAGCCCAGTGAGCTTATCTGCCATCATTCGACTGTTGTCTAAACACTCCAAAACGAACTCGACAAAAGATCTGAAGAGGAGTGGTAGACCTTCCAAAGTGACTGAAGCAGTAACAGACAAAATCGAAACTCAGATGCGAACACTGGGAAGAGATGCCAGCTTCTCTGTTTGAGGTCCAAAGATAGGCAGCCGTAACAGCAGCATTACAAAGCAAATGGACGTATTAATTTGTGTTTCTTAACATTACAATTTGTGTCACATGTTCAAGTTTAGATTGCCATTAAACTGCTTGTGAAATAGCTTATGAACGAATGCAAAATAAAATCATGTCATTGATACCTTCGGTTATTTTCTTCATTCTGTATACAATATATATGCAAAGCGCATGGTAGTTTTCAGCATCGGTATATTAGATTTCCAAGTGCTGCACGTGATATCCGCCTGTCCGAGTCGATTTCACGCAATTCTGCAATCAAAACCGTTCAATATAAAAACAAAGTCAAATGACGGGAAACGAACTCCAAAGGCCCTCATATTCAACTAAAAGTTCGATTTCTATATGTCACATCGAGAAAATATTGTCATGTTCAAAAAAATTGAAATTAAACTGCATCAAACAAAAACTTTAATAAAAAAACCGTGTGTGTCACCACGGTTTGAACTTCGACATTGATGATAGCAGGCCTTTCTTAGTAATTGCTATATACTTTGACATTGTTGGTTCTGTTAAAGTGGTGTTGTTGTGCAGAATAAGAATTTGTGTTTTGTTTTAACTCCATGCAAAAGGGAAAAAAATTACGGCTTTTTATCACACTACTGTATACAATATATATGCAAATGTGTTTCTGGTGATCAACGTTTTAAGTCCCGTGGCAGCATGTTACATGTAATGAACTTGTGTTTGGGTTGTTGCATATAACTTTGTTTTTCACAGTCGCTGCATGCAGAGTTCCAAGTGTGAAAAAATTATGACCTCTGCTCCAAACCTGGCCGGAAATTTGAGTTCTTCAATTTCGTTTACAATGATTTGGGTTTAATTTTGGCAACAAACGAAAGAACAAGATATGAAGTGAAAATTGACATGAAGCCAGTGTTATTATAAAAAATGCGACTAGTTTGCTCCGAAGCTGGTCAGAAACTTCAACATCATCGAGTTAGTTTTCAAAACCCAACGAACATGAACGAAGCGGAAAACGGCACAAATTAAATACACTACAACACTTGAGCAGTCTCAGTTCGCGGCTGCTGCAGAGTTTCCAAGTGTTATTAGAAAAATTCATAACCTTGGCATTCTAAACTTGGTCGGAAAATTTGAGTTTTTCGAGTTAATGTAGTTTGCAATGATGCAGGCTTAATTTTGTCAACAAACACAACAAACATTACGAAGCGCAAAGCAGCACAAATAAACTACAAACATAATCAACTGAAGATGGTCTGGTCTCAAAGGGAGCTGGAATATAAACAGTGACAAAATGTTAATTTCGAAACATGTGCATTTGGGTTGTTGCTAGCAGCCGCTGCAGAGTTTCTAAAGTTTTGACAAATATTGATCACTATTGTTTATTGCTTATTTCGATCGTACGAACAATGAACGTACACCAACTAAGTTTGACCGTACAAATTGTACGAACAATGAACGTACATGCATCAAGCGAGTTCAACCGTACGAACAAGGAACGTACTCCAGCCATAGTACATTCGTAGTGCGGCGTAGTACGGCATAGTACGGCCGTACAGTAAGCTTTAGAATATTCATGAGTGCCGAACTCCACCGTACATTCCATTGTAATTTCATCCATACTACGCTGGAGAACAAAGGAACGTACATACACGTACTACGCTTGCAAAACTTTTTCACAGTACTGTACGTATTACACCACATGTACAAAATAGACATTAAGATTATTACATGCTTTGGCCATGCAGGGACTTCTGTTTTTTTCTGACATTTGTTTTCCGTCTTGTCAGTATTATTTTAAATTCATATACATGTGCAATCTCAACCCCAGAGCCCACGTTCTTATCTGGCCTACGGCAGGAACAAAGGGCTCTGGGAAACTCTCTGGCGGAAGCGCAGCCAAAATCTGGCATTACACATTTTTATACTTTACTTCAACTTGCTGATCCCGTTTGCTGATATGATCCAGTTCAGATCGTTCGTCTGCCGAATGGCTGCTTCCGTGGCAATCGATTAACCAAGTAGGTGCAAACTTCGAATATAAGTTGTACAGAGGAAACGTCTGAGCTCCATACTGTAAATGAGATACTTTAGAGACCTCTATCCAGTTCTGAAGACCAAAGAAAC
>JAOBYG010131650.1:0-10842 GCA_025403545.1 Epizoanthus stellaris
ATTAGAAAACGAAAAGTACATTATGGACACATTTTTCTGTCAGAGACTAACACTGTCAGTGTCAAAATTGTCAACAAAATTTGTCCCCACCCCTCCCCTGATAGTACATGTGCATTGTTGTATATTCCGTTGTATATTGTGAATCAATAGCTTGATAATTTGCAGAAGATGCCGTTCGATTCAATCAATGATATCTCGATGTGATGCAACGCTATTATTAAAACACAACATAAACATTCCAGTAATTACAATCGCTTTACAAAATTAGTCGAAAACCGGAGCACGTGTCAACTTAAGTGCATTGTTTGAAAAACAAGACTCGCGAAAATTCCGTTTCTCACCCTGCTTAATTTTCTCTATACAATTGTTTTTGATCTCGTTTTGAATAAATGTACAAAGAACTGAAGATAATGTTTCACAGGTTGACACAGAGACACAGGGACAGCTGGAGACGTATTTAACCAATCAACAAAACAGGTCTAAGAACGGTGTTGTGCTTAAAAGATCTTTTGTAAAAGCTCATGGAATATCTGGCAAGAAAATGAACGCTCTGCCATATCTTGTGCAGAGTGCAGGAAATAGAACTTCAAATCTTCTCATTTTCAGTACATGGGGCATTTCTAGTGTTGCTTCTTAAAAGGCCCTGCTGTTAAAAAAAAGTATAGCTTAGAAACGGTTCACTTAACGTTTGTTTGGCCTGGTATTTGTTTAGTATGCTCTTTACCCTGTGCTCAATCTGAACCATATTTCTCGGTACCTTAACATTGCCGTGTGAACCCAGTCGAAGATCGCTTGCCGCATAGTATGTTCCTCCTTCTGAACCACATTTCCCGGTACCCTAACATTGCCCTCTGAACCCAGTGGAATATCGTTTGCAGTCCAATATGTTCCTCAATTTGAACCATATTTCCTGTTACCCTAATATTGTCATCAGAACCAAGTGGAGGATCGTTTGCTCTCTAGTATGTTCCTCATTCTGAACCACATTTCCCGGTACCCTAACATTGTCCTCTGAATATACAGTGGAGGATCGCTCGCTCTCTAGTATGTTCCTCATTCTGAACCACATTTCCCGGTACCCTAACATTGTCCTCTGAATATACAGGGGAGGATCGCTCGCTCTCTAGTATGTTCCTCATTCTGAACCATATTTCCCATTAGGTTGGTCTATAAAGTAAATAAACCCCTTTCTGGTCTATGGGATGATATTCTGCCCTTGGCTGCGATTTGGTCCTCAAAATTTAGTTTCCGTCAAAGCTTCGCTTCTCGGGCCCGACTGTTCATTTTTCTGATCATCTCTGAGAAGCGGACAGAATATCATCCGATAGAGCAGTGGCCAAAAGGGGTGTATTTACTAATTACTACTAGTAACCGTGGGGTTAGTGAAGTGCTGCCGGTTACATCTTCGAGAACGGGGAGTGAAAAGTTTACTTCTTATTGTGAACTAGTAGATTTTTAACGTTGCAATTTTTCAATTACTAAAAGGTTTGCGAGGCCAGAAACAAGAAACACAATGGTGATATCTGTTTCTTTGTCAGATCGTTTTTGTTGCAGTACTACGATCTGTACAACGACGAAACAACGGCTCTCTTGCAATATCCTTCCCCAGCTCGCCTCGTGGTGAAAAATCGACGCGAGGCGATGTCGAATGACGTCAATCGTACCCATAACCCCGCGCGGGCGATAACTCGTACCCAGCCCCGACCGAGCGGTTCAGGACAAACAGATAGAAGACACAAGCGCTCAATGCCAACAGCATTAGGAGTCGTTGCCTTCGCTTCCCTAGCAATTAGATATCGGTAGAGTTTCACACTGGACCAGGTTGAGCATGAACGTCTCCACTTAAAATAATGAACTAGCATTACAGGTTCTAACAAAGCTGTTCCGTTTGAGGAATACGGTAATATGCGCTTGAGAAACTTCGTCGGGATACTTGTGTCAATGCCCACTCTCCAATAATCGCTCCCTCGATTAAATGCCCTCGCTCGATTAAACGACCGTCACCGCCCCCAAGAGTAGCAAAAGAGCCATGAGCATCGGGTTATAATAGGCGAACTGTATGTTAGATAAATGTGAAAATGGACTCTGAGTCCAAAGCTCTTTACTGATCAAAAAAGGGAACTGTTGAAAACTACTGTACTTGTTTGGGAACCACCAATACTAGTTGAGGTTGTGGTTTCTCTGAATAGCCCCCCTCCCTCACTCAGAAGACTCGAGATATTTTTGTGTCACTCTCCCTCATACACAGACTCATGGTTTTAGATTTTGTTGTGTAAATATGACCCAACAGAGGGACTGAAATGGGTCATCTTTATGTAACTTGAAAGAACATCGTCCACCCCTAAGGAAGAGCTCAAAAGCTCACCGCTTGTGACCCATCTACCTCCCCCCCACCACCACCGTAATTATTAACCTAGGCCTATTCATCAGTTTATGGACTAAACTAAACTTGATACACCAAAAATAAATAAGTGTGTTTCGGGAGTGTTTTATTCACGAATGAGATACAGATGTTTTGCACGGACTTAAATCAATATTTCCGCATATTGTATTTCGGTTTCTTTAATATTTATACTATAATGTAACAAAAGGTTAGATAAACACCCATGCCATCAAGGTGTCGCGTTTAGTGAAAATATATCTGGGTAGAACTGACAAGGGGATATTCTCCGGCTATCCATGGATACAACTCTCAATTCTGTTGTAAAAAGGGCTTAAGTATAGCACACTATAAATATATTTCGCTTCACAGTTCCCAGATGAGTCCAATGTAATTGGGGTGAACGCGTCGGAAAATAAATGTCTTGGGAGTATATATACTACGTTGCGCTGTCCGCTTTGTGCTGCTTGATAGCTCTGGCTAATTAAAAAAAAAGGGCCATAAATAGCAGTAAGCTATTTTTACTTTCGAGTCTGACTGAAAACTTGAAGCTCTATTTCTTCTTCTCTCTGATAATCATTTAGACAATCAACGTTTAGATTACTGTTGCCACGCAGAGCTTCCACCTGAAGTGGCCTGATTTGTCTACAGCCACAAGCACAGAACCAGGGACTGTGTAACAGCTCGTGAAACCCTTGGCGATAAGTTGTGTTATACGTGTAGTATATTAAAGGGTTGATGACTGTGTACATATAGTTCATGAACCTAGCACTTATCCTCAACCATTTCATTGAAGCACAAGACCAGTTCGTACCAAGAGAATAATATTGATGGAAAAAGTAAAAATAGTACGGTGTCCATGATATGAAGAACACAGCCACAACAATTACTAGCATAAGGGTAATTCTTCGATTCTCCTTTGCTCTTCGTTGGATGGCTTCTGACCCTAAATGAGAAACATTATTTTGCTCATGACGAAGGGATAAAATGATAGCGGTATAAAATATGGACATTAATATAAATGGAATGGCCACAAACGTGACCAGTAAACTGAGTCTATCGGCTTTCCAAAGGTCCTGCCAAGTGTCGAAGATCTGCGGTAAATTGTAGTCACAGAACGGGGTATTATCTTTGTAAACTAGTTTATTAGCAAATAAGTAGTAAGAAAGAAATATTATGGCAAAAATCCAGGTAAAACAAATGAATCTCGGGGTAGTTCGTCTTGAGATTAATTGCGACTTCGTTGGAAATACGATGCTCCAGAGCCTTTCAGCTGGAATGAAAACCATACTTTGTGAAGAGACAGCTACAGAAACTTCGTCAGCAAGATGAACGTCTCTACACAGAATGTCGCCAAACACTCCGTCCACCAGCCACGGACCCCACCCGAGATAAAGTTCTTGGATCGATCGTGTTAATACGAAAATAGGAACAAGGACATCAGACGCGGCCATATTGACAATGAAATAGTTGACGGGTGTTCGTAGCTGATGGTATTGTTTGTAGAAGACAACGATAACGAGAACGTTCCCAGTGAGGGAGAGGATGAGGAGAATGGCGTATCCTGTAGCCATCAATGCCTTATCGCTGATGGAATCAAGAGCTTCGTAAGGATCGCATATCTGCGAAGATTCGTTTAGTAGGAAGAAGAAGTTTACAGCGGTATTCCATGTGGAATTTGCCATTCCTGGAAGGAAACAATTATGATACAATGAAAATAAGATAAACAAATATGAAAATGCAAGAAGTGTTTTAATTTATTATATGCCTGATTAATTTCGCACGCTGTGATTGGTCCATTTCAGGTCCGTAAGTTGCCGTACGGACCTCTCGCTCTCGAGCGGCTGTCATTTGTTTACTTTTTCTAGTTTTGTTTTGCAAACAAAAATCCAATTAAACTGCAATAAAAGGAAGGAAATAAACTCGGTCCATAACTTACCGTACGGACCGAGCAAACGAGGCTAATAAGAGGTATATATAGAATTTTTAAAATCGACTTATTCAGTTGCGATACTTGTTTCACTTGCTTTCTCCTTGAAGCGAATAAAAACAGTATAATCACTTGTGTTAAGAGACCGTTCACAATTATCGATATTTTCACAAGCGTACAAACCGTACTCTTTTTTGTCACCCTCTCCCCCCTCCATAAGCGTACGCAAAAAATGTTGATTTTGCAACAAATTTGGATCGACATTTTCTTGTACCTTTAAAAATGTACGCTGGTATGTGACCCCCTGCTTCCCAAAGTACGCTTTGTGGCCCCTAAGCAACAACATAAAACGACGCGTGAAATATCATACAGAACAGAACAGAACACGGGGTAAAGCCCCAAGGAAACATAGTTTTTAAAGAGTTAAGATGATTTCCTTCTATTTGAATTTGCTTCACAAATGTCTTTAGGATGACGTAAGTTCAACTGGCAACAATTAAGAAGCGCCACTCTCTAGCTCTCATACTCGGCGATCGCGGCAGACCTACAGAGAATTTCTTGGTGGTTTTTTAATTGGTTATTTCTATGATGTCGAAGTTAAACTGAACATACAGACTCTGAACTGATACGAAGGCAACAAAGGAAGTGTGTTTAACACAATACTTAACTGGCTGTACTAACGATTTGCATGTGTTCGTACTACGAAATGTTCCTTCTGCTTGGAAAAATATTAGAAAGACAATTGTCAAAACAAGTGCTTATCTAATCAAAATAGTAGTATATTGAAACTTGTCGGCCCGAGTGAATGGAAAGCCGCTTGTTTACAATAGAAAAGGAAACCTTGTTGACGTCCAATGTGGATAATTAATAGTTTAGAGTTGAAGCGGAATACAAAGAACCTTTTTTTACTTCCAAGTGGGAACTTTATATCGACAACAGACTTATATTTTCAAAATACAAAACATTTTTTTTGTTTTGCAGGCAAGTCCAAACATTTCTTTCTGTTCTAAATTCATAAAATAACAGTGCAAACTGAGCATGCTCCTTTTGTACTTCGTAACTAACAATCACACTCAATTTGCGTTGATGGGTTCAGTTCTTACGGTCGTTGTGACGGATAGATAAAAGAGCCTGCTGTCGGTAACTAGTTTACTTTTCTCCATTACTCATTTTCTCTCTACATATAATGTTTAACAAATTTTAATGTTTAACCTGTGCGTGGTCTGGACAGAAAACACGCATGTTTACCAGCAAAAACCAGCAAAAACTATCGTCAAATCATATATACCCATCGAAAAACTTAGGCAATGAAACATAATAATGTGAGTGTCTGGATGGAGTGAGCTGACAACTGACAAATAACCAAACTTTAATCTGACAGCTGACAATATTATGAATAAATTAACCATTTGTTGAATGAATCTAATCGTTTTTTATCACCATGCAAAAATTTGACAATTCTCAACTTCACTGTAGATATTTTGGACAATGCAAAAGTTTGTACAAAGTCAATTCGTCTTGCACAACCGTATTAAATTATCTGCCTTATCTCAACAGAAAAATTGTTTTCTTTGTGTTGTATTCTCATATTCCATGCTGATAACATTTTATTTTATTTTATTTTATTTTAAATGCCGGACATTCAATATTCAAATGTGTGATAATTTCAGGCATTACATTTTAGTTTGTGACCTTCAACTATAGCTGTTGGTTTACGTTTAAACACCAGGTCAGAAGTCGTATTTATAGCATATTTTACATTTCTCAAGAAGTATTTTATTTTTTGTGTTCTTATAATCGAACAAAAAGCGGAACGACACTGTTGTTATTATTATTATTCATGTGAAAACATATACTAATTCGCCGAGTCTTCTTCAAAAGAATTGAAGTGACATGACTGGTGCGAATGAAAACACCGCGTAAAAATAGAGATGGAAAATGTTAAAGGGACGTTTAAGAACCTCAAATTATACTAGTTTTAGATGTTGCAAAATTGATCCAGCTAAAGCTATCACATATCAATTAACTAACTGATTAATAAAAGAAATTCGACTGCGGGCCGGTTTGTAAGGGAAAAAGCGACAATTGGCTTTTGTTAATGCACTTAGAATTCAGTTACACACAAGGTAAAATACTCCTTCGTTACACATAATTATATACTCAGTACGAGAAGATACACATAGTGTTGACGTGTTTTTGGGCAAATGCTTCATTAAAGGATTAAAGTGTAGTGGGTCCAAGCTTGTAAGTCAGATTTTGTGAGTAACAAACACTAACATTTCATCAGCCCGGCCCCTTACTCAGCTATCAACAAATCAGTTTCAAGACTTTACTTACTGGGTTCAAAACGTTCTACCTAGTCCCTTCAGTCACCTTGAGTTCCTTCTTTCCAGTTTTAGTTGAATTCAACTATTCTCTTGCGGTGAATAACTTGTCTGAAATGAAACATAATTTTAGACTCTGATATTCTAATTTGGATTGAGTCGCACAAATTCACGCAGAGTAACGTCTGGTGATCAGCTATATTGTTATTCACTCGTGACTGCAGCCCATAATAACCTGTGAAGTTGAAATATATTATTGGGAAAGTATTTAATAAAGTTTATTATTGTCTAATAAATGATCACTAAACGCAGTTTCCATCGGCAGGTTCACAATTACCAGATGTTTTAACTGGGAATAAGCAAGGATACACGCCAAGCAAAAACTGCAACAAATTATTCAATTGTCCATTTCACTATATACGACGCCACCTTGAATGGAAGAGGTGAGTCATTAGAAAAAGAAAAGTACATTATAGACACATTTTCTGTTAGAAAATGCCTTTGCCAAACTAACACTGTCAGTGGTAAAATTGTCAAGAGACATTCTCCCGACCCCTCCCCTGATAATACATGCATGTGCACTGTTATATATTCCGTTGTATATTGTCAGTAATTCCTCCTTCCCGTGACGAGCGCGCGGAAGGCAGAGATCGAAGAACATGAATCGATGTTTGAATTTCTAAAATGCTGTGACTTACTTGCATGCAGACATATATGTAATTAGAAAATCGGTGTGTTGTCAGCAGGTTGTGACATAGCCAGAAATGATTTGCTGCATGAGGCGAGCCAGCGAGCCTTCTCATTTAAACACAATGACACACCAACCATTCGCAAAGGAAAACTTTCATCCCGCTTGGTGAGATCTCGGCACTGGATCTCTCGCACTGGCTAAATCCCACCAAGCGGGCCAGCCTCTTTGTCATATGCTCGCCTACTTGGCTCATATGAACAGGCACTAACTTGGCTGATACAAGACATACAAGCTCGATGATTTGCAGAAGATGTCGTTCTATTCAAATCAATGATATATCGACGTGATTCAACGCTATTATTAAAACACAACATAACAAACATTCCGGTGATTACAATCGCTTACTTTAAAAAAATTAGTCGAAAAACAAGAGCACATGCCAACAGCGCACTGTTCAAAAACAAGACTCGCAAAAGTTCCGTTTCTCATCCTGCTGAAATTTCTCTATACAATTGCTTTTGATCTCGTTTTTGAATAAATTTGCAAAGAACTGAAGATAATGTTTCACAGGTTGAAAAAAACACATTAGCAACTGTCGAGTCACCCAAAGTGATTCATCCACGTGGTTAATATAGACTGAGCAGACTGTAGAGTTTTTGCCGCAGTGGGGACCTTATATTTTATAGAGACAGAGACACATGCAGGGACAGCTGGAAAAATATTTTAATTATATTAGATAACCAATCAACAAAACAGGTCTAAGAATGGTATTGTTCTTAGAAGATCTTTTGCAAAAGCACATGGAATATCTGGCAAGAAAATCGACGCTCTGCCATATTTCGTGCAGAGTGCATAAAATAAATCTTCAAATCTTCTCATTTTCAATATTTGAAACCAATATTCCCTGGGCGCATGGTGCATTTCAAGTGTTGCTTCTTAAAGGCCCTGCTGTTCAACAAAGTATAGCTTAGAAACGGTTCACTCAACGTTTGTTTGGCTTCGTATTTGTTTCAGTAGTATGTTCTTTATCGTAAACCATGTTCCCCGATACCTAACATTGTCGCAGATCTGGACCGAGTGGAAAATCGTTTGCAGTTCAGTATGTTCCTCATTCTGAACCATATTTCCCGGTACCCTAACATTGCCCTCTGAACCCACTGAAGGATCATTTGCTCTCTAGTATGTTCCTCATTCTGAACCGTCTTTCCCGATACCCTAACGTTCCCCTCCAAACCCAGTGGAAGATTGCTCGCAGTCTAGCATGTTCCTCATTCTGAACCATATTTCCCGGTACCCTAACATTGCCCTCTGAACCCACTGAAGGACCAACTCGAAAGAGCACCGCCTACCCCTAAGAAATAACTCACAAATGTATGACTCCCTTAACCCCCCACCCCTCACCTCACCACCACCGTCACCGTATTTATAGACCAGTTTATCTGTTTTATGTGCACTAACGGAAACGGGACTGAGACACAAAAAAGAAATAAGCATGATTCACGACTGTTTCTTGTTTCTTAAATCAATATCTCCGTGTACTGTATTTATTTCGAAATATTTATTTACTAAGCGTACACTTCGTGAACGCTTTACAGAACACAGACAAGTCACAAATAACCCAAGTCAGGCCAATGCTACAGCAGCAGTCCCCACACATTTCAATTTACCAGGCCATTCCATAACATATATAAGATACATACTACTCGAACTTCAACAAACAAGAAACACGTCCCATCGTAGGACCCGAGTAGCCTACCTTATAAGCAGAGGTAAAACTATAGCGCCAGACGGTATAAACCAACGGCATGAACGATGACTTAAATTGCTTTTGGTCATTGTATCTAGGTATCGTACAAACCCAATATTATGATGTCATTATATTAGTTAACTATTAATTACTCATGTACAAATTGAATTCAAATCTTAGGAGCCGGTGGTCAGGTGTCATAAATAGCAGTTAGCGATTCTGACTGAAAACCTGAAGCTCGATTTCTTCTCTCTGATATTCATTTTGACGTACAATGTTACCACGTGGAACTGCCACCGGAAGTGGCCTGATTTGTCGACAGCAACAAGGACAGGACCAGGGACAGCGCAACAGCTTGTTAAACCCTTGGCGATAGGCTGCGTTAAATGTATAATATATTAAAGGGTTGATAGCTGTGTAAAAATAGTTCATGCACCTACCGCTCAAATACAACCATTTTATTGAATTACAAGACCAGTTCTTATGACGGGAATAATATTGCATAAAGAAGTAAACATAGTACGGTGTCCATGATATGAAGAACACAGCCACTACAGTTACTAACATGAGGGTAATTCTTTGGTTCTTCTTTGTCCGTCGTTGTTGTGCTTCTGACGATAAGTGGGTTGCAATTTTTTGTTGACGCCACAGGCAAACAATGATTGCCGTATAAAATACCGTCATTAGGATAAATGGAATGACCACAAATGTGACGAATAAACTGAGTCTGTCAGCTCTCCAAAGATCCTGCCAAGTGTCGAAGATTTGCGGTAATCCGTAGTCACAGAACGGAGTTCTGTCGTCTTTATAAACTAGTTTATTAGCAAATAAATAATAAGAAAGACATATTACGGAGAAAATCCACGTAAAGCAGATGAATCTCGGGGCCGTTCGTCTTGAGATTAAAGGCATCTTTGTTGGGAAGACGATGGCCCAGAACCTTTCAGCTGCAATGATAACCATACTTTGTGAAGAGACCGTTACCGACACCTCATCAGCGAGATTGACGAGTCTACACAATATGTCGCCCAACACTCCGCCAACCAGCCATGTGCCCCACCCGAGATAAATCTGTTTGATTAATCGTGGTAGTGCAAATAGAGGGATAATGAGATCGGATGCGGCCATATTGACAATGAAATAGTTGACGGGTGTTCGTAGCTGATCGTATCGCTTGCAGAAGACAGCGATAACGAGAACGTTCCCCAGGAGGGAGAGGATGAGGAGAATGGCGTATCCTGTGGTCATCAGTGCTTGATCGATGGTGGAATCAAGAGCTGCGTAAGGAATGCATGCTGGCTGAGTTTCGTTTCCTGGGAGAGAGAAGTTTGCATCTATATTCCACGTGGAATTTGCCATTTCTGGAAAGCAACAAATAGGAAACAATGAGAATAAATAAACAAATTAAGGAAAAACAAGAAATAGTATATTTGTTTTGTAATACTTGACTGTTTTAGAGCGAATATAGATAGTAGGAGTTTTGTTTTCTCAAAAGAAATAATGAAAGCATCGAGGATGCTATTATGCTCACCGAGCGAGTTCTCTATGTTTTGCGTTAATCTATATTGTTTATTTATTATGTATACGGAATAAATTGTTGAACATCAATATTTAACTTTTAAATTATCAGGCGCCAGGCGAGTAAAACAAAGAATCAATCCTGTTCGAAACAACTAGTATGCCGGAAATTGCAGAAACTTAAAGGAATTGACGGAAGGGCACCACCAGGAGTGGAGCCTGCGGCTTAATTTGACTCAACACGGGGAAACT
>JAOBYG010131761.1:0-10841 GCA_025403545.1 Epizoanthus stellaris
TAACTCCAAAACCAAAAAATATTTTTCAATCAAATTTTCACAAATAGAAACTTTGTTTTCTGAAGAAGTATGTTAAAAGAAAAACTCATTTTTGAAAAAATACTTCACCCAAACCTATTCTGATACCTTAAACCAAATGAATGATAAGTCGTCATCTTCTGTATATTCATTACTTTGATAACTTGTATTTAATTTGAAAAATAAATGAACATTCACTAATATATTAAACAAAAGCATAGAAGTGAAAGTTGAACAAAGTTGAGCAAGTCGCACTGTTGCGAAACGCTCCTTCAATTACTTAAGATAGCCTTTCCAGATTGTGTTGCGCTCTTTACTTCCTCTTCGTGAAGAATCAAAGCGAACAATTTGAAGGCTGCAGGATTAGCGTCGTATTGAAATTTGAATGTTATGCTTGTTGATCCTGGTTTTAAGTTTCCTTCTTGATTTCTTAAGTCGAAGTACAATAAACCGTTCGTAACGAAATTCGTACTCGTAATGTATGTTGAAGTTAATGTATCGTTGAAAGCTTTATTGTATTCCAGAAGTTGTTTGAATGCTTTGATTGTGTTTGTAGTTGGATCCATCGATTCTCTTGGATAGTACATTCCATTTGCTAATTCTAGTTGAGCTCTATTAAGTTTGTTCCCATCGAGAAGTATCGTATTCAATGCGAAAGCGTTTCCTGCTTGACCAATCGAGTTGGTTTCTAGAAGACACCAAACGAATACGTGTCTTGGTTTTTGTATTCCTGTTGTTATTCTAAATTCACCAGTCGCCGTTGTGAAAACAGCGCTCGTTGAAACAGTTTCGGAGAGGTAGTTCCATACTTGTGGTTTGAGATATTTACTGAGGTATTCCTTTTCTCCAGCTCCATCGAATTGTAAACGAGGAATAACAAGCTCCATAACGTCGATCACAAATTTAAAATCGTCGACACCACCATCTTTGAACAAAGCGATGCTATCGTCTACTATTTCGAATTCGTGAGTTATTTTTCCTGGAGGACAAATCCTATTGTGAAGCGAAGCAAAGAACCCATACCTATTCAATGGGAGAATAGCTTCAACAGATTTACTCGCTTTTGTTAATCCTTGTCTCGCCCTAAAACCAGGGTTGGTTGCGTCGTTCGCTGCTGGAGCTATTCCTGTAATCGCTGTACTAACATCTGGATACATGAAGAAGCTTGATCCAATACCTTCGACGTAACTTTTCGAGAAGTCAACTAGGTTCTTAACGTTCATTGCGAAGTGTGCGTTGTCACATTGATTTATTATTACTCCACCATAACGCATCACGATTTTGGAGAACAATGAATGTGTTCCACTCGACAAAGTGGTTTTCTCATCTGCGACGTTCGCCCCATCCATTTTTACTACTCTAAACTTTAGATTCACGTAAGCGTTGTACCAATCCAAAGGGTTTACTTCGTTCGTATTATCGACAACGAATTTATGACCAGTCTTTGTTTGCCCAACGTTAGCTCTAACTGCTGCAAGTGCGTTATCTAATTGAAAAGTAACATTTTCGTATCTCTCAACATGAAGTGAACTTCTAAAGTTTGCCATTACTTCTATATCAATTAATTACATAAAATGCTATCTATTAATCAAATCGTCGAATCTTGAAGAAATGTCTTCATCTCCTTCGTTCTTCTTGTCCCTTTCGTTCTTTTGTTGGCGATTTCCAATGCTTTCGCTATTTCATCACCTTTCGTTTCATTCGTAATTTGAGGAGCGTTTGGGAGCGTCTTCGTGCCTCCTTCTTCCTTTGGTTTGGAAAACACTTTGTTGACTATCTTTTCTCCAGCCAACTTCGATCCACTTTCTATCGTTTTAGTTGCAAACTTTTTACCTGTTGTTTTAGCGACTTTATTAATGGCTTTAGTAGGGAAGTAAGATAAGAACCCACTTCCATGAATCGAGCGCTCTCTTAACGATCCTTCTTCATCATCGTCGACGTTGTAATACGTTGTATTTCCACATTCATCGCGACGTCTTCTATAGGTCACCATATTAATTACTTCAATAAAAGAGTTATAGGAATTCCATTCAAATCTACAGGTCTTTGAAAAGCGTCAGTAATCCGAACGCGCATATTCACGATCGCATTCGTATTTATTCGACTATACAAAACTCTCTTTGGTTCTATTTGGAATGGATACGAAGGTTCGAGATTTCAGATGTCGAAGTTGCAAACAACATCTGTACTTTTACCCGATACGATGGAATCGGAAAGTATGCTAAGATGAACCATTATAGAATCTACTGAATTAGTTATGTCTGGCAATCTTTGACTGTATTCAGTTACACTAACGATTTTTTGATCGAAACCAAGAATTTTAGAAAGCGAATATTTGGTAATTTGGGTCCAATTCTATCAACACTTTAAAGACATAGTCTTCGAACGTTATTTTTATTCCTTTCTTATCCTTATCGACTGGAGCGTGTTTGTTTTCCTCTATCAATCTTTGTAGACAATTGTTTAGATCTCCATAAGAATAATTTCCATCTGGAATGATTACATCTGTCCAAGTATTTCCACCATCATGAGAATATTTTAAAGTATTATTATCATAGTTCTTCGTAACGTTGTACCATGAATAACTCATTCTTAAACTATCTAATCCAACATAGTGTTCTTTATTATCCGAAAATCGTATGGGTGGATTGAACATTATTGTGAAATCATGTGGAACAGATGAAGTGATTCCATCTTCCGAATGTAAGATTATTGGTATCTCCATATAAACAGTTAGACAATCTTGCAAGTTGAGTGGGGTTGCTCATTCAAGCTAAATATCTTGCAACGAATGAATCATATTGTTTCTTATTGATCGCTCCAATCTCTCTCAACTTATCTACAATTTCCCAAATCTCATGAGCAATGTTTGGATTGTTATTTCCAGCCGATCTCGTTCCAGTAAGAAGTTCCAATCTCTTCATCAAATCGTTCTTCGATGTAAAGTATATTTTCCCTCCAGTCTTCCTTTTCTTCATTCCACTTCCTTTCGAAGTTCCCGGTTCTTCGTTTACTACGTACCTTCTACTATCTAAGATATCTTTCAAATTGCGATTGTACTTCCTCAAACTGTCTACTCTACGTTGTAGTTCATCTTTATCAGCATCCTTACCATGCATTTGTCCTTTTAAACTTTGACTATGTTTTTTGGCGAGACTAGTACGTTCTACTATCTCTTGTATCTTACTATCGCGGGGCTCGCTTGGCAATTCGAGTCCATAGTCGTCCAATAACTTTTTATCGAAATCGTCGAGCTCATTATCGATATTGAAAGTGGTTGGAGTTCTAACTAAAGGTCTACTACCTTCAATCCTACTCTCTGGCAACTTACTCTCATCTTCAAACGGTAACTCTTCTAAGATGTACGGATCGTAAGAAGGCATGTCTTCCAACATTGGAAGTTTTGGACCTTCGATAGCATTCACCACTTTTTCTACCCCTTCCTTGCTCGATCTAGCAATACTTTCAGTGACTGGAAAGAAGAATTCAGCAAGGTTGTTTTCTCTAACTAATTTTTTATCTCTCGCGTTCTTCAAATAGGAAGACAAATTAGTCCTTATTTTGTAAGCTGCTTCTCTTTCGTTTGCGTATTTCTTAAATCTTGCGATGTCCATATAATTATTCCAGATAAACTTAACATATTATCGAGGTAAACAATATGGAGATTCCCAACTATGACACAGTAAAAGTTGTGAATAAAACAAATAGTAAACATGTCCTTCCTGAAGATCATAGAACTTTGATATCGGGACAGAGTAATTGTGGAAAAACCAACACACTAGTGCATATCATAAGACAGCCTTTGGTTTACTATGATAAGATCTATCTTTATACACTGAATAGACATCAAGATAAAATAAAATCATTGGAAACATTTATGGATGGTATATCGAAGAAAGTAGGTTATCCTATTCTTGAAATTGGACAAAGTGAAGAAATTAAAGATACATCAGAGTATTCGATAAATAATAGAAAATTAGTTGTGTTCGATGATCTAATGAATTGGTCGAAGAAAACACAAGCGAAGATTGCGAATCACTTCACGAATGGAAGACATTACAAAATATCACCAATTTACATAAGTCAAAGCTATTACGCTATTCCTCAAAACATAAGATTGAATTGTTCACACATGATTTTGTATCCTCCATCTACGAAAAATAAGTTAATGATGGTTTGTAATGAAAACATACTTGATCCAGAAATATTTAATTATCTCGACAAGTATGAATTCGTATTCCTAGATAAGCAGAATAATAGAGTATTCAAAAACTTCACTGGAAACTTTGTCTAATTAAGTAATATGACGGCTGCTACATATTGTGTAAAAGAGAGAAAGAAAACAGAATCAGTTCCTGGAAGTGAAAAAATACACGAAACCAAGAATGGAAGAAAGGTAATGAAGAGTGTTTGTGCAAGTTGTGGATCGAAAAAGACAACATTCGTTGGAGGATAGTCTAAGCAAATATTATGAAGAACATGGGTAAAATATTGTGTTACGGATATAAACATGACAAACTCCATACCAGGGAGTGAGAAGTTGTTCAAAACTAAGAATGGAAGGATAAGACAGGAATCCATATGTTCCATATGTGGAAGAAAGAAGTCTACGTTCATCAGTAACAAGGCCCGAGCTGGGATAGACGTTCACAAATGGATTGGAAAGTTCCCAAAACCGAAAGGTGGATGGACACCAGGTAGATATAAATATATGGGTCCGTACAATCCACTCGACAAACAATTAGATTACGATAAAAATACTGGTGAGGTAACGAATTGGAAAGTCAAACCACACAACAAAATCGATGAAATCGCTGCGAAACATGATATATGCTATAATATGGAAAGGGAATCGAAAGGATCCTGTGATAGAAAAATGGTTGATTATATCGACGTGTTACCAAGCAAAGACAAACCAATCATGGGACGAATAGCAAGAACGATCATAAACAAGAAAAGACAACTTGGATTGGGTCAACAAAACATGGGAAGACGTTGAGTGACGATTGGGCTCAACGTCTCACAGATGAACTACACAAACCAATCAGAAGAAACTTCAAGAAAAGAAGGGTTCAAGTTAACGAGATAGATAAAATATGGGCTGCAGATCTCGTTGATATGCAGAAATTTTCGAAATGGAACGATGGTTATCGTTACTTACTGACGATAATAGACGTATTTTCGAAATATGGATGGATAGTACCTTTGGAAGATAAGAAAGGACAAACTGTTGCTGACGCTTTCCAAATATTGTTTAAGAAAGGTAGGAAACCGAAGCTTTTGTGGACAGATAAAGGAAATGAGTTCTACAATAAAAATTTGAAAAAATTGTTAGACAAACTAGAGATAAAATTGTACTCTACTGAGAACGAAGAGAAGTCTTCCGCCGTTGAAAGATGGAACAAAACTATGAAGAATAGGATGTACAAATATTTTACAGCAAAGAATACATACAAATATATCGACTCTTTAAAGGTCTTAGTTGACGATTACAATGACAGTAAACATCGATATATTGGAATGACACCAAACCAAGCAAGTCAAAAAAGGAACGCAAGATTTGCATATTTCAATCTATATCCAAGGATGAGGGAGCAACAGGGAGCGATAGGGCGATTTTCCCGATTCAAGAAAGGTGATAAAGTGAGAATAAGCAAGTATAAGGGAAAGTTCGAAAAGGGGTATTTGCCAAACTGGACGGAAGAAGTCTTCGTAATAGATAAAGTGCAACCAACTAAACCGATCACTTATAAAATACGCGACTTGAACAATGAAGAGATCAAAGGAACATTCTACACTGAAGAATTACAACGAACCAAACAAATCATATTTCGAATTGATAAAATAGTTAAGTACGATCGTAAAAATGACAAAGCTCGAGTAAAGTGGAAAGGTTACTCAAACGATTTCAATTCTTGGGTTCCATTAAGGGATATAAGAAAAATGGACGCGTTTGAAAAATGAAGATGGAATTATAACACAATTGTATAATATGAATATTATAGAAAATGCAGATTATATTCGTCGAACGTGTAAAGCGTTAGTCAATTTGTGTAAAAGAGAGAATGTCAACGTTGATGATGTAATGGAGTTCATCATTTATCTATGTGAAAAAAATCACCGTTTCACCATCGCAACAGCTATCGCTATGATTCTATCTAATTATTGTCAAGTTGAAGGATTCGATCTTCCTCTAACTTCATCCAACTCCGAATACATGCTCAAAATCGATTGTGAATCGTTGCATCTTCAAAGAGGGAACGATACTCATGTTTTTGTATATAGAAAGGAGTTGTGGTATGGTTGTGCAGAATCTAGACTTAGCTTAGCAATTTCGATAAACAACCTTTTCCAAAAGAGGTTAGATCAAATCGTTGAAGAACAAGACACGTTAACACAAAGGTGGTGTGATGAAGAAGGAGTAGGTGAACACCCACCACATCATAAAGAAGCAAATTGGGAAGTAGCCATTCCCGATCTCGAGTTCGTTCTCGAGTACACACAAATAAAGTTGGCGATTGGTCATCTATTTTTTGCAATAAACACATGTTGTTCAAATGAAATAGAGGAGTTCGAAGATATTTTTATGACTGAATATAGATGCGATTCATTTACATATCTCGACGATCGAGAAGGTTGTGTCGATAGTACCAATATGAAGTTAAGTGCGAAGAGCGAAGAAAAAGTGAAAGAAGTAGAACACGGTTTTTCGTCGTACTTCGTCGAGGAAACACTCGAACGTGATGTGGAATGTAATGTATGTTACGAGGACAACTCGGACGACTCTGTAAAACTAAAAAAGTGCAAACACGTATTTCACGTACTATGTTTCATAAAATGGTATAGGATACATCATACATGTCCACTTTGCCGACAAAGAACAGAGGACATGTAGAATAAAAGGATCGTTTCGCGACCGCTCGACTCCAGTTTTCCTTTATTATATAACTACGTCAATCGTAAGTAATATAAGATAATTGTTTTTTTGCTGAGCTATAATATAAGAGTATAGATGTATATTGAAGATATCGGACCAAGAACACGTGATTTATTGAACGTAATAGAAAATAATGAGTACATAGACTTAGAATTTCCATTGAACTTTTTGAGTGGACATTCAATTGCGAATGAACCGAATAACCTATCGAAAAACACGATACAAAGAGTTAGAAATTGGTTATTCGATTACGAAGTTGTAATCGTTGGCGAACGAAGATCCTACAGTTTCGCAATGGTTGGACAGAGACACAACTTACGTTTATACATGATACATGGAACAAGAGGTTTAGTACAAATCGGTTCCGATCACATGTCACCTTACGAATACTTCATCGAAGGTTCGAGAGTAATTTTTCGTTCATATTGTGAAGAGTTCAACGTAAACTATAGTGAACGAGATTTTCAAGATTACATAGCGAACCCTCGCAACGATTTCGATCTAGACGAAATGGGAATACGACGAGCGGAACATTATTTAAATCGAAGAACGTCACCTCATGAATTCTACATTGAGTCGGAAGAAGAACCACTTAGCGAAGCAGTGTTAAGGGATGTGGAATTATTATGTTTTGAGGATACACAAATCGTAGATCGTGAAGAAGAATGTCCAATTTGTGGGTTGAATAATGCGAATGGAACCTTAAAATTAACGAAGTGCAATCATATGTTTCATGTTGTTTGTTTCGATAAATGGTACATTCTAAAACGAACGTGTCCACTATGTAGACAAAGAACAGAGGACATGTAAGAGACGCGTATAGAAACGTTGTATAAGCATATAATATAAGTGTATAATGAGAAATATAGGAAGACTTGGACACGACACACGTGATCTTATCGACGCAGTGATTGATAATAACGACAACTACAATCTCGAGTTTGCATTGAGGTTTATGAGTGGAATCCCAATAGCTAATGAACCAAATATTCTCAATGAAAACACTAAAAATAAGATTAAGAATTGGTTGCTTCGCAAACAACATATAAGAGTTAACGACGTTACTTCATGGAGATTTGGAGTTGCTGAAGACGGCTTTCCCAACACAATGTATATGTTACATGGAATAAAGGGTATCGTACACGTTGAAGTTGTTGGTTTTAATCTAAACGATTACTTCAAAGCAGGTTTGAAAGCCATACATTAGAGATTTTGTGAGTATAGTAATGTCGCTTTTCATGAAGAAAGATTTGAAGATGATCTATATCCGTATGTCGATTTTGATTTTGAAACGTTCAACGACATTCTCGATGTACTAAATAGTGGTATAATTCCAAATGGGTTCGAAGTTGAAGGTAACGAAACTCAAAGTGTGCGCGTCGTTTCAAAAGACGAATATGAAAATCGAATATTGAACTCATGCTTCATTAAAACGTCTATTGTTGATAAAGAGTGTTCAATTTGTCTTGAAACGAATGGAACACGAGGAAAAACAAAATGTAAACACATTTTCCACGTACATTGTTTCGCAAAGTGGTATAAGATACATCATACGTGTCCAGTTTGTAGACAAACAACAGATGAAATGTAATTAAACGTGTGAAACGTTCATTTCACCTCGATGAAGAGGAAAAACAAATTCTATTTTGTTTTATTGTACAACTGCATTTCGTTGTGGTTGTATAAGACGATTATTTTTCGACGACCTATTATATATGAATAGCGATACAGAATGCTCCGATTTCAAAGATTATACAGATGAAGAACCAACACTAGCCGTTCCATACGAAAACGAACCACTCGTTCCTTGGGAAGACATGAAAGTCAAAGATGAAGAACCCGACAACGAGGTCGTCGATATTCTATGTTTCACTGGAGACACTTCAACGAAAGATACAAAATGTGAAATTTGCTTTGAACCAAATGGAGATAAAACTGTGAAACTCACAATATGTAAACATGCATTCCATATAGCTTGCTTTACACAATGGTATGTGACACATAGATCATGTCCAATGTGTCGACGAGAAACAGAGAATCTGAAGTTGCCTTGAAAACGATAGGAGAGCTTCTACAAAGCAACTTCCCGTTTTTCCTTTGTTATATAACTACGACATTCGTAAGTAATATAAGACGATTATTTTTTGTCAACCTATTGTATAGATGAATATCATAAAAGATTGCAGACGAAAGTATAGAACATCAGATGAAAAAAGAGAAGCTTACAATCTAACAATGAGAAAATACTTTGCAAACAAGAAATTTGCTTGTGAAATGTGTAAAGAAATATATAGTTTCGCATACAAACCAACGCATCTTAAAAGCGCCAAACATAAAAAGAACGTTTTAAGAAATTCAGAAGGTACAGAAGAACAAATAACATATAGGAAATATTTCGACAATCAAACAGAGTAACTTAGATTTTCAATTTTCAATTTTCAATTTTCAATTTTCGATTTTTCTTTTTTATATTTTTTAACGAAATTTTTGTTTTTGCGTTTAAACATCTACAAAAATATCTTCGTTCTCCAAAAACGATGTATTTTCTATTGAAATTTTACTTTCGCGTTCAATCTCCAAGGGAAAATATAATATAGGCTAAATTTATAATGGAATCTACTATCGATAATCAATCATCTATAATTTTCGGTAAATCACGCAAACACATCAACGAAGAAAAGGAAAGGAAGAAACGAGAACGAGAAGAAGAAAAGGAAAGGAAGAAACGAGAACGAGAAGAAGAAAAGAAGAAAAACCCAAGAGCCCAACGAAAGCACAACTATTGGAATTAATTGAATCACAAAGATCCATCATCAACGAACTCAAGCAACAACTCCAATCCAAAGTTCCAATTCAAAGTTCACACAAGGAGTCTGCTCGAAAGCGGAAGGTTAAGGAAATGGTTAAGGTTTATGAAGAAAATATCATAGCTCCTCCACCAGAGTTTCAAGATAAGCCAAAACCACCACGAAGAGCATATGTTAAAGCATTATCAAGCGCTTTAACTAATTTCGTCAAGTCATATAGCGTCGCTGTCGTAACAGACAGTCCGGTTAAACAACTAGCTGCATCAAGGAAAACTATCTCAATGAAACTGATAGATGATATTAAAAGATAGGTCCAATTAAGTTTAGCGAAACGTTGGTTGTAAGATTTTGGAAAACTAAAACAGAAAATGGTCAAGAAATAAAAATACTCAAAGACGCTTTGTTCAACTCATATTCACAAAAATTGATCAATGAAGATCAAATGGAGGAAGCGTTAAACAAAAACGTTGAAACGATTTTGTATAAAATCGCAGTGTGGACAAATGAAGGATCTGATTGGCGAGTAGATAGAATAAAAAGTCAATTCGTAAACTTGGCTAAGTTCTAACCTTTAAAAGGATCAACCTTCATACCACTCCCAATCGAACTTCAAAATAGTAGAAAGGGGTTGATGAACATTAAAAATAACGATAATCAATGTTTTCGTTGGTGTCATCTTGCGCACGAATTTCCTGTTAACAAGAACCCACAACGACCAAGCAAATACAAGGAGCACATCAACGATTTAAGATACGAAGGTATCGAATTTCCGGTAACGTTGAGACAATACAACAAGATCGAAAAGAACAACAATATCAAAATCAACGTATTTGGTTACGAAAGCAAACAACCATTTCCTATCTACATATCGAAAGAAAAATTCGATAATCAACTAAACATATTGCTTGTGTCAAGTGAAACGAAACAACACTACGTTCTAATAAGAGACTTCAACAGGTTCATGAACCATCAAACAAAACACACAAGGAAGAAGCATTTCTGCATGTATTGTCTGCAATGCTTTTCGAGTAAAAGAACTCTCGATGAACACTCACCAAATTGTATCGTTGTAAACAGAA
>JAOBYG010131983.1:0-10838 GCA_025403545.1 Epizoanthus stellaris
AAGAAACAATCGATCCTAGATAGAACAGTGTGTTTTTAAATAGTTACTGAACAATCATGGATAATATGAATATGACTAGGACTAGCACTATGTCTATGAAGGTAGCTCTGGTTAGCCTTGGCAAAACAGATGACTCAGCAAGAATATAATGACTTCCGCGGAATCAGTGTCGCTGCCAGCGAAAGAATTAAAGGGTAAACAATGTCTAAGTGGTTCGAGCGTTTAATCCTAGTATTTTTAAAATGCTTTGGTAGGCAGCGAGCATGGTTGCATTCTGTGCTTGGTGGGGTCAACTGCTTTTAAAAATTTGGTATCACGATTTTAATAAGATTTTTCCCCGCCATATTTTAGCTTTCTTAAGGCCCGTTTACACAAGTGATTTTTCGTGCAAATTTTCTCGCGCTTCGCGCTGCAACTTCAAATCGCGCGTGTAAACCAGTTGCGATTTCTGGCCGGAGGTTTCGAACCGACTTGCTCGAAACTTGATGGAAGTTGGCAGCGATTTTTTAGAAAAGTGCACCAAAAACCACGTTTGATCATTGCAGCGATATCGCGCTGAAGTTGCAGCGCAAGCGTAACGTCCGCCGTCTTTTCTTTTCGTACTGCTCGACGATCTCAAGAGGAAAAATAGGGACTACTCGTAGTCTATGATATTCGGAGATTTGTAATCACTCAGTAACTAGCCACACGCATGTTGTTCTCGGATTTGAACATTGACTGATAACAGTCTTAATATTGCTTTATTGGATTACAGCTAGAACTGGTATTACTTTGTAAGACCGTCCAGCAAATTCAATTTCCATTCTATTTACAATATGTTTTGCCTTGCGGCTTCTAATTCCACAAGAAACTGGAAAAATGCCTCAGTTATAAGCAGCTGTTTTAGATAAGATACAAGATATTAAAAGAACTAAATTGTCTCTTGGCTCACTTTCACCCGATATTGGATAACATTGTCTTTTTAAACAGTTAGATTTTACCACCTACATGTGCAAACATACAAGCACAAGAACACCTATGACGATGTACTGGGGGTCTTGGCAATGTTACTAGAGTTAACTAAAACAGTACATTTTACAATACGTGCAACCTCTAAACATATGAGTTATTTGATCATACCTGAAAAGCCAAAAGGCAGACTCTGAGGCAAATCGTCAGTGTTTAATTATCCGATCACGGAAACTTTGCGTGCTTCATACCATTGCAATCACTGAGTCAGTTTTATAAGAGAACTAGACGACTGCACTTCATCAGCTATCGCAAAATAAACATGGGAACTCCCTTGATACCGCGAAAGGCATGTTTTTATTGCATTTCCGTCTTCGGTTTTGAAGCATTCCCCGTTTTCCTTTCTAATAACATTTCTTAAAATAGCCTCATTTTCTTGATAAGTTTTCTGTTTTGAAAACTCCAGTATTAGTTATACACTTCAATCTTCATGCATGCTTGCGAAACAGGGGCCTGCTGGAACACGTTATCTTTTAGCCAGTAAAAAGAGAATTTCAAAGTTGCAGCTACGTTTTCTCCGACTCACTTTGAAAAAACGTCTATACAGCTTAGACCACTATTGTCTTATTGAGTTGCTTCTTAACTTCTTTTATTCAATTTACTGAGAATAGTAAGAGTAAACAGCACGTTCTGAACGTCTTAATAGGGACGGACCATTTCACACCGTGGCGCTAAGAATGACTTGTTTGCGTTATTATTTCTTCGTATTTCCTCCCTCTGTTACCCTCTTATTCCTTACAAATTAGAGCCGTGCAAATCAGCTTTATGTCGGTCTGTTTTGCAATCGCGTGCATATAGTCTTGTTTCTGGTTTTAATTTCTTGACTCCAGGCGCCCACAATATTAAATGGGCGGTCCCTTACATTGCTAGTCCTGAAGTGGCAATTCTGACAATCTTACTTTTTGTTGCAAAATGCGATATTTAAAAATATTTTTTGAACAAAACGAGTCGGAGTGTCGTGAGAATGCAGTCAGCATATAAAAGTCATACTGTATCTATTTGTGACATCTGACTCGGCTTAAAAGGCGACTCTTTGGTCATGCAAAAAAGGCCAGTGCAAAATAAAATAATTATCAGTTGAAATACTCGCACCAAAATCAAAATGATAATATTTCACGTATACACGCCAAACCGATTTTTCGTCGAGCGGCCTAACAAATAATCTTGACTTGTCTGCTAGTGTGTGGCGAAATTCCACAAAATATCGGCAAGATTTTATGTCTGGCAGGAGCTGCAGCCCGACGAATTGGACCCCGATAAATCAGTAAAATCTGCAGTCTGCCCACAAAACGATCTGCTAGTGTGTACTAGGTAAGTAGCTGTAAAAACCTTATTTAACCGGCGTCGTTTTACAAGACTCCGGACTACTTCACTGTTTGTACAAAACAAGGCGTGTGCATATTCCAACCGCAAGATTTACTCGTTACTGTACACTAGTGAAAGCAGTTTGGCTCTTCATCTGGCTTTCGTATTTTCCAGCTGTGCATGTACAGCACGGGGGAAGACAGTCTAAAATTTGCCGTCCCTTTTTGAATAAACACGATAACGAGTGGACAGTTCTCTTGTACTATTCTCGTTCTCGCACAACGTTTTCCGTGGCACAGTTCGATGCCGATCCAAGTATAATGTAAGTAGCTACTATAAAATAACAGTATTGTATCAAAAAGAGGGGCAGTTCAGAACACCCACATCTTCTCTATCTCCTATCCGTGTTCAAACAACCATCAGTCTAAAATTAGTTGTTAAATAATAACAATAACATTAGTTATATATTTAAAACCACTTTCACAGTGGCAGAGGTGTATGACTCCTTAATATTGTGAAAAAAATACAAAATATATATTAATAACTGCAAAACATTTTTGCAAGCAAATCGGTTTCTTCCATTTCGTCACACAATATGACATGATTCCTCCCTTGGCTTGTTTTTTTTTTCAACTTGAAAACCCGTATCCATCAAGTTTTAGAATACTAGAATTTTAAAATACAAAATTCGGCAGCACTGAGGATTCTCTCCTCGAACAAATTTCAAATCCGGATCAGCTACAGTCAGACCTAAATTTCTGTTAGCTACAAATCATCGATGGGGTTCGTAGTTTTACGCGTCCTTCATTATTTTCTCAAATACATACTCAGAAAACGCTCGGAAAATATAGAAATAGTCCAGTTTGATCTAGAGAAGCAGTCTAGAGAGCCGCCGCGAGTGGGTCAGAAATGTAGTTTGTCCTTTGGGTGTGTCCTAGATATATGATTCTTGATCTTCGTACTGACTAAGAAGGTTTCCGTTCAACTTCAGTTTATCATCACTGACGAAACTCTAGGACTCCCAAAGTTGTCTTTTGTTTTTGTGCTCTGGTTTTCATTTTGATAATCTCAGCGTAAATAATATTTTCTACATTCCAGAAAAAGCAACACTGGTATTATAAAGAGAACATTCTTCCTTCAACTTGTAACATGCAACGATAGTTAGTCGCAGTTCACTTTTATTAACAAATCCGGATAGCTCGTAAAAGAAGTGCGACCTTATGTGAAAATCTGCTGACGTTTTGATCTTCTAAGTGCGTGGCACATTTGGAAGCTTTTCTTTTGATCCACTTAAGTTTTCAGTATGGTAAGTGAATTAACTTCAACAGAAATTAGATATGTGGTGCAAGAACTGTCGGATTTTCAGACATCAGATCGTAATGAAAATAAGCACAGTTTTCTGCGTGTCTGTAGCCAAGGCTTTGTAAACGAACATTTTCCGTGATATAATGTTAGCTTCACTTGTGTGTGAAAATATGCCGTGGTCCTGAATCTTTGTTGCTATGGCCAGAAAGCTCTGAGCCCGAGGGCTCGCTTAGTATTAATTGTGACCAACTGAATATTATAAAAATGCTTTGTGTGCCATAAACTATCGCATCCAATTAGCATGAGTCCTAGACTAATACTTCGGTTTGTTTGAAACCACATGGAATTAGAGTAGTGCAGTCGTCAGTTTATATGAACCAGATATATCTCACGGTGGGATTCTGTAGAGAAACTTTGCCTCCCACAGCCGCCTTTTGTATAAAACGTGACTGCCTGGGCCTAAGTTAATGAAAAACGCAGGCGACTGGGTATATTTTGACGAGAAGTATGTAACTCTTGCCCCCCTGCAGATGACTTGTGTGTTTATGATAAACGGTTGTCCCATAACAAAACTCTGCACAGTATTTGATAATCACTTAAAGGTTTAAGCACTTGAGCGTGATTAAATGTATAGCTCTTTTTCTCTCGTATACTGGCTCATTATAGTACTTATGCCTATGGTCAGCATCGGTACAAGATAATCAGGCTTAGCAATTAACATAAATGAGTCCATGCCATTTCTAAGCCTTGCTCAGTTCAGGAGCACATTCTGTAGATGCACTATTGGTGCTATTGAAGGTCGCTAAATTATGAAGAATTTTAAGCTCCCCAGATTCCAAGATAATTGAAAAGACCTTGAGAAAATCACGGATTACATCTGTAAATCGTCTGTGGATCTCTGCACGTCTGACACTTCACAACACAGCACCAGTGGAAACGACACTTGCAGTGAATTTCCTCTACAACTTTGAACGACTTAAAGCCATGGTCACAACAAAGTAGCTCGCATCCCCCTATCGCCTTACTCGATGCGTTACAGACTCTTCCCTGGGTCCCCAGTGAACCTGTTTTAGGGTCGCGTACGCAAAAAGCAGGTGATTTTGTTGTGTAGACAAGATCGTATTTGGTGGGTGGTTTGATGGTCTCGCCTTCAGTAAGAAGCTTCTTGCCTTTGTTGCTAATAATTACTCGGGAAGCGCCGTCAAATCTTGCCTTCAGTGAATCACTCACTTGACGGAAAGTGGGAAGCTTTTGCCAGCACGTTTTTTTGGAACAGGTTCCTGACAGTCCGTGGCACTTGCACTCTTTTTGCATGTTATGTTGCACAGCCTGAAATGAAATAAAAAGACCTTAATGTTTTAAAATTTACGTCTCTAGCTGCCGGTATAGAAACAGCATTTTTTAAAGTCAACATCAAAGTCAAAGTCCAAGTGAAACTCGCATGTTTTTAAACTTTTATCGTCGTTGATGACAGCAATAAAAAAGTACTTCCGAGAAGGAGGGAATTAAGTGCGGGATTGAGAAGAAACAGAACTTTCTATACTTATGAATACTAGGTATAAAAAATATGCTATTAAAATTATGATGTCATGCAAAGCAGATTTTTGGCAGGCCAGGTCAGTTAGATGATTGACTTGCATTTTATTTCTTATGCATTGTTTTGTCAGCATCGCTATGGCTCAATTGTTTTGTTATTCCACGCTTCGACGGTTGTTTAGTGCTAATGAAAATTGGCAAAGTGTTCAACGTTTTTTACTCTACTTTCTGCCCTGTCAAGTATTCACCTTGGAAATCCTTAGATGGTATATACTTCAGCTTGTTCACACTTTCCTCTCAAAAGATTCCTTAAAACTTGCGTTAAGAGAGTGTCATTACACCATTGAACATATTGTCAATGCAGTTTACTGAATGAAATTAAATTCCTGCCAAGCGATAATGCAGAGGTGTCAAAGTAATTCACGCGAGATCCGGCTCTAGAAAGATCATCCTAACCTTCCACTACCGTTCGTGCTCTGTATGCTTCGTTCAAAAACTACCATATTCTTTTTGTGGGTATCAATTAAGAAACAGCCAAGGGCGAGTTGTCTTTATTATAACGTGTTTAATACCACCTGAAGTATTGGGAATTAAATCTACACTGTTAACTTATTCTATTTAAGTGTAAACAAAGGCATGCGATAGCACTGCGGTATGCAAATAGAACAAATCACTCCATTAGTTGATGGTGTATACATTTAATTGGAAATTTCTACAGGGAGAAATTATCATCTGACTTGATCAATTTCGTCGATAATTGCCTTAGCACCGGTGTTAATGATAATTAGTAAGCTGCTCATTATTTTTGCAGTTTGATATATTCCGTCTGAGGTCTTTGATTTTGCGATAGCTTTGCTTTGACCGGAGCTGAGCGGCGCCAACGTAGACTGCGGCACGTTTGAAGCCCAAAGAGCTCTCAAGTGGCAAGGGGTATTTCGGTATTTAAGTTAGCCAATTCAAACAACTTGTCCTGATCCCCTCCACTCATAAGTACTTTAATAATAAACTGGCCTTGTTCATGCTCGCCCGTGCCCAAACCGACCAAACCCTGGCCCCATTAAATTTCGATGTAGACAAACGAGTTGCGATCCTGATTTTTTGGGCACGTTTTCTTTGCTAATGCTAGTCATTAGGTCGCGTTTTACGAGACTAAATTAGCGTGTCAGTGGAGAATGACACACAATTCACTGATATGGATATGACCAACACGCCGTACTTTGTTATTTGTGTTTTCTTGTTTAATTTAGTCCAGGATCTTGTAATCACTTTATTTTAATTGAAAGTGATTGTTAGGATGATACTATAACTGAAATACACTCGAGGTCTGTTAATCCGTGGTCAGTGTTTCAAGTTATGACATGCGACTTTCAGTTTATTATCAGCAGAAGATACAACTCAGCGGTGAAGGTTAAGGCGATCTTGTGGCAGTAAGCTTTTAATCGAGGTATCGCAATCCGTTGTATACTAACAATTATAGTTAACGTCGAGAACACACACAGACACACAGACACATATACATACATGTACACACACACACACACACACACTGGCTCCTAAAATTTAGTGGCAAATTTCTCTTACCATTCTTCCTGCTCTGTTGTTGTGATTAATAACCAGCGTCCTCGGGTCCCTGCTCTTGGTGTTATTCATAAACTGCTTGGAAATATCGGAACCAAAATCTAGATTTTCTCTGCATCCGCGCCATTGGTGTTGGTCATATTGCACCTGGTTGCTCTGGTCGTCATGGCTGTTAGAATCTGAGCTGGGATCAGAAACAGAATTGGCGGAGTCTGTAGCTCGCACTGGTCTACATCTGCAATCTTCAAGCTTCCCCATACTGCAGGCCCTAGTTACATAGTAACTGATCCCAGCAGAGGTGATGGCAAAAATGAATGCTGTCTCTCTGTAGTCTGTAACGAAATATTCGCAACTAGTACACCTCATAAAATACAGCCAAAAGTTAACAGTAAATTTGAGTAGAACTTTTAAAAAGGCCTACAAATCTGCAACTCAACATTGATTTAGAACCAACAGTCACTTACCCTGTTGGACAATTTTCTTGACAGAGTTCCTGTTAGTGGAACAATTCCATCTGCGATGCTGGAATTGGTACTGGCACTCGTCTACCGCCTGATTTATCCCGTTCAAAACTTTCTTTATGATGTCAGGCTTGGACCGACAGATATCTGTTTTGGCATGCAATAGGGCTTGGGTCCGTTTGCAGACACTGTTTCGATCCAGCTGAATGGAGGATTCAAGTGACCTACAATATGCAGCAGTATAGTCCGTCTAGTTGAGACAGCCCGTTAACCGACAGAAATTTAGCATGCTCAATTGCAACAAATTTACATCATATCGCTTAATCAAATTCATCATACTCACCACCACAGAGCTATTACGTTAACCGGATAAATCACAAATATAAGTAAGCTTTTCAAGCTTAAGTTCATGGTTTCACTCAGTACACCCGCCACTTAATCAATAAACTCTATGAGAGCCAAATACAAGAGTAAGAGCATTGCGACGATTTCCCTTGTTTTATATATAAACACAAAAGTCGATCAATTTGATTGGCTGCTGTCAATACTTGTCATTCAGGGTCAATTTAAAAGCGATTGGAATAATTTGGAAAACATCAAAATCCGGTCTTAAAAAGAGATTTGTTCTCGGTTGAGTCAGTGGTTCAAGTGTATTTAAAGTAGCTGAAGCTGTCTCAAGTATCCCATTTGTTTCATCTAGGGGGTTCAGGAAAATTCTGAAAAATCGCAAACATGTACACGGAGGGTCATGTATTTGGGGACGTATCATGTCGATCATCGTTGTGCCCTTCAGTTCACTGTGTGGTAAGAGGGCTTAACACCGCCACCAATCCACTTCCTTTGCTTCAGGTTTTCCTGAAATTCTTTCAGGAAAAAAAAAAACCGTTTCAAGTTATTCTGTGTGCAACAGGAAGGGGCTTTAGTTTGAAACATGCCGTAAACTAAAAACGTCTTAAAACTCGTCGCAGTTCACCTTATTACATGTACCTTACAGATGGTGCATATACATTTGAAATGCTTTATACAATCAACTATTGCGAGATCTTTCGTTTCAGTATAACCATGTACAACAAGTAGCCTGTAGAGGCAGTTATACTATTAAAAAGGTTGTTGGGCTATTGTGCACATGCACATCTCGCTACTCTATTATTATATAACAATGATGATATTTTAAAAAAAATGAGACACTATAAGTTAAAACTTCTCAGCACAAGGATGAAAACATAAAATATGACCAAACTCAAATGAAAACTCTTGACAAGTATTTCTCAAGGCATTGTTTGTTTTTTCACCTCCTTTAATTTTTAAAATCATTTTGCGACAAACTCAAACTGACTTCTATAATAATAAGCCTGAAGGGGTTAAGTATTTAGCCGGAAACCTCTTGGGTGACCTTCTATTAAATAGAACGCTAAGTTTATAACACCCACTTTCCACCTCTGACCCCATCTATCGTGCGGTGTGGTATTGATAAGGAAACTGCAGTAATCTGCTAAAACTGCCAACCTTGAACCTACAGAGTAAAAAATCCTGCTTTGCCTTAGTTCACTTTATTGTAAACAAATTCGCACTGTATATTAAAATGAAGATACTTTTAAATGGCTTGGAGTAAATTTGCAAACGATAACATGGTTTTTTTAAAATTTAAAGCAGCATCGCGGATAGACGTACGTTTTTTCAATAGTTACACTCGATAGCCTTAAAAAATGCAAGGAAAACAGGAACAGATTTCATTTTTTGCTTTTCGAGTTTCATACGCACCAGAGATTATCTAGTGCCAAATGATGGGTATGTGTATAAACAATAAAGGCAATGGTTTGTCTGTCCATATTAGGTTTTGCTCTATACACTAGTTTCGTTTCGAAAAAATGCCAATGAAACTCGTATAATTTTGCCTAAAGGCTAAAGCCACAAACGTGCAACGATTTCTCATATTTGCAGAAATTATTTGAACACCAGCTTTTTGTAGTTAAATGTAATCTCCCTTTTACGTCATTGAGAATTGAGAGTTCTAGTTTGCAAGGCAAATAGCTGGAGAGAAAGTTTTGTGACAATTAGTGAAAGCCCTGCATTTGGGTTGAGCCGGCAATAAGCAAATCTTTCCGTTTCTTAACTATTTACAGATCTAGATCAGTAACAGTTCATTTTACAATACTACGCGTACTTTTGCTCTGTTGTTTCGTTAGAGAGTAAATCTGTAGAAAAACCCCGATGTAGAATCAACTGCAATTTTGATACGAAATCAAACAGATGCCTCTTGGCCGGACCTTGTGCCTTGTGGACACTGAAGAGGTTTCGTATCTGATACGTTGAGTTTCGTCTGTGATAAAGACTTTGTAAGTTACCGAAAGAATGCGCAATCATTAGACTCAAACCAAGGAAAGTTTACTGTGTTTCTGTTTCTGTTTTGTTTTTCATGTGTTTGTGTGAGCACAATGTTCGACTGTGTTCAAGACTGGCACCAATATACCTACATGACTGTATGGAAATTTTACTGCCTGAGGCTAAGGACTCAGAAGCCACTGGTATGCAGTTGGGATAACGTTCACTGATCACTTAATTAACACAAGATATAACGTTTTACTTCAAGTCAAAAGATACTCGTGCGTTTGTAATATGCAAAAACAACCCTATATAAAATTAAAGAACGAAATACAACTGGATAATTCTCTAATGAAAAGCATACACCGCCCAGTAATGTGCAAAGATGATTAAGTATAAATCAAATTAAATCATCCGCTTTTGGTTATATTTCAGTGTGGAACTTCCTGTTGTAACTATGTTTATCTAAACAGCTTAGACGGAAGCTTTGCTTGTTTTATAATCAAATCCCGACTCTAACGTAGTAGAGAAGGAAAATAATTTCTCTGGCAACTATCATTCATTTCATTAGTTATTATAAGCACACAAAGTTAAAGATAAAATTGCCTTTGTTTGCAGATTGTGATATTTTGCAAAGATAATGCGAAGAAGACGCACGAGATAGGCTTTAAGGACCAGCTGTATACAGGATCGTCTTGCATTGTTTTTATTTTAATATGAAAGTAATGTAAGTTCAATTTGCGCTTCAAGTCACCCCCTAGTGGGAAATTTGTCAGTGATTAAACTATAATTATAGCCATCACGTTCAAGAGCCTATAACAGACATAATTGTTTCTGTATTTTGCCCTGAAGGTTAAAGAAATAACCGATATTGTTATAAAATAAATTGGCACAGAGGTTGTTTAAACTGTCCCAAAGATCTAGCCAAACTAAGCACGTACGCACTAAGTTGTTTCTGGGCGTGGGAAAATTCTTGGAAGAAACTGGGGAAGTAGTCAGTGTGGTTACATTCATTTTATAATCCGGGAACTGATCACCAGTACATAGTGTGTACATGTCGGTAACAGATAGAGAGAGGGAGCGACAGAGACAAACAAAGGTAGAGACAGAGAGATAGAGACAGAGAGAGAGACTGTCAATGCTTTACACTCCTTTTTTTTTTTATAAGAACGTTGAGGCTGAGAAAGGCCAAACGATTAAGAACACGCTAAGAACACACCCAAGGCTGGAATTTGGTTAGGAACATTGTTTTCCATTTGAGTTTCAGAAAAGAGAGATACATGTCAAATAATTTAAATTCTTCCAATACTAGACACTACTTTC
>JAOBYG010132094.1:0-10838 GCA_025403545.1 Epizoanthus stellaris
ATAGCATAGCATAGCATAGCATAGCATAGCATAGCATAGCATAGCATAGCATAGCATAGCATAGCATAGCATAGCATGGCATGGCATGGCATGGAATGGAATGGAATGGAATGGAATGGAATAGAATAGAATAGAATGAAATGGACTGGATTGGACTGGACTGGAATGGAATGGAATAAAAATAAAATATGAATTTTGCTATTGCGAATTTGATTAATTAGGCAACTGTTCTGAATGTAAACGTAACCTAGTAGAAAATTCTATATGAGGCACATTGCATCTACAATTCACATCTTTTCACTCAGCCCATGATAATTCTCCGGCAATAAAATCTTTAGTGTCTGCCTGAATCCCTCATCTCAACTTGACTCGTTTTCTTTCTCTATGCCTCGCCTCGCTTTGTTCCTTTCTATTCCATCTCAACTTGACTCGTTTTCTTTCTCTGTGCCTCGCCTCGCTTTGTTCCATTCTGTTCCATTCCGACTTGACTTCTCCGAGTTTCATAAACGAGAGAATTATGAGGATCTCCAACCTGTACTTACTGTAGAATATTGAGAAACTGAATTGTGATTTCATGTGTGCATATTTCAAAATGTACCTAATTCTACAGCAGATAACTAGAGGTTGCGTTACGTCATGCCAGTTCCAGTGGCTAAAATATTTTGTGTTATTTCTCTTGCAGGGGATCGGGAGGAGGTAGGACGAAGTTTTGTGTAACGCTGGAATATCATCATTCGAACCAATAATTGTACTTTTTAAAATTTAGATTTATATTGAGAAACATTATCTTTGAACGCAGGTTATTGAAGAAATGACATCTTCTACCACAATATCAATCGCACTAATGAAAATCAACTGGATGAATTAATTTATTCTGTTGTCTCTACAGCCTTTATTTTTGTGAATTAATTAATTATAGTATTCTCGTGCCGCCATTGACGTCATCGTATCGGAAGTAGAAGATTCAACCAAACCAAAGAGTATATAAAGGCCTTGCTCCCAATAAGTTGTGGCTTCCTATGCACACATTGTCCAATATTTATAACTGACATTAGAATTCTACAAAGACGAATGTTTGTCGAGGTTAGATTTTCTTTCTTCACTGACATTCTGTGCAGTTTGTATCGTAGGTCTGGCCCTATCGAATGTGATATGTGCTAGTAATCCCGCTTTTGGCGTCAATATTTCAGTTTGTTAGCTGGCATTCCGTGCTGTTTGTTCTGCAGGTCTGGCCATATCGAATGTGATATGTGAGGGTGATCCCCCTTTCGGCATCAACGTCAATGATGATCTTGGATTGGGCGCATCTCTAATAATTGCCCATGAAACAGCTCACGTGTACGTAATTTGTTCTAACTTATGAAATTCTATATAATTTAAGGAACTTACTCGGTTAAATAGGACCACCAACCTGATCTTGAAGACTGCTCTAATAATATCCGACCATTCAGGACACGTTCAGGCACCCTGACTAAATATTGCACACAAAAAAGACACGTTCTGCTCCTTACATATTGTTATAAGTGTCACATCTGTTAAATACGCTGACTGAGTGTCGCTGATGACAGAATTGTTCATCTACAGCCATTTCAAGAAAGGTTGGCATCTGCAAAGCGCAATACCCAGCTCTCAAAGCATGATGGGGGCTCATAGATTTCGCTAATTACTGTAAGATATTTGATCAAATCATTGGAAATGTTTATAACCATACTTTACTAACTGTTTTCTGTCTGTTTGGAAGTCAATGGAGGCTGCACAGTGCAAAATAGAGAGCCCCCACAATTCCTTTAGCACTTGGTATAGACCCTTTCACGGTTTTTGCCGCCATCTTGATTGGGGGCAACCACGCGTAAAATTACAGTAAATGTATGGGATTTTGGTTGAGTTTGGACCTCCGTAACTCCACTCCAAAATCGCAGATTGCGATAAGAATTATATCTTTTAAAAGGTATTTGTCCTTAGATTATTTCCTCTAAACAAGGAGAATTCGTTCAGACTATAACTTCTGTAATCACAGTTTTAAAACTTCATACAAATCCTTCTAAATGCGGCCTACTGCATTTATACTGCATTCACACTAGACCGAAACATGTTTAGTATGATCACGAATGAAACATGTTTCACTATGAATAGTGTTCACATCAAGTGTTGATTTATGCAAATCATGATCGGAACATGTTTACTCTGAGCATGATTGAAACAACCTCGCGAGGTAGTTTTGATCTAAGCCAGACGAAACACGTTAAACATGGCGGCCGAGAGCGAAGAGCCAATGGGCTTGACAAGTTAGATTAAACCACACAATGAATGAAACAGCAAATTCGAGTGCCATTTATCGATTTAAGTGTAATTATAAAGATTTTATGCGTGTTCCGTAAAGCCGCATAAATCATAGAACCAGTCATAAAACGTGTTTGAAACAGACACCTACTGTGAACAATGCAATTACAAATATGTTTAGGGGAAATGTGTTTCGTTTGAACATGTTTCGGTTCTAGTGTGAATGCAGCTTAAGACCACTGTGGTACAACTAGAATGGTCAGTACATGGCATGCAATTATTGATCAAGGAAATTCTTTTTCTGTTTATTACTCAGTGATGCTGCATGTGTGTTGCTTAATATTATTGTTGAGATCCATATTTTTAATGACCAGACAAGTTGTAAAATTAATGGCACTTTATGGAGTGAGAAGGTTGTATGTGAAAGCATTTTCTTCACTTGTAAGTAATGAATTTTTGTTCTTGTCACCAGTCACCTAAGAAGGTTGGTGATGATATTGCAAAGTCCACACAAGACTGGAAGGGTTTGAAGATTACCGTTCAGTTAACCATTCAGAACAGACAGGCGAAGGTATCCGTTGTGCCCAGTGCCTCTTCACTTATCATCAGAGCCCTCAAGGAACCTCCAAGAGATCGCAAGAAGGTCAAGAACAGTAAGTTTAACTTAAGTTTATGTTTTTCGCATTTTTTGTTTTCTCTTTTCCAATTTTTCATTTGCAGTGAGAAGAACATCAGTCTGTTATTTGTAAATTTAGGATGTTTAAAAATGCATTGCTCTGCCAAATATAATACTTCTGTACTTTTTCACAAAGATAATACAACAAAGTGATGTATCCAATTTTGTTTATAATAAAAGTATGTTTACACGCAGCTGCATTATGAAAGTTTCAGACAAGTATCAAAGGCCACCAACTTACTTATTCAGGAGTGGCTATCAATATTATTTCTATGCTGTCAGGTCAAGGAGAAAAATTGTTCACTTTTCATTTTCATGAGCATAGTGTAAGCTGACTCTAAATGAGAAGGTTCCAGGTTCAATCCCTGGCCTTGCCAAGGGGTGTATTGGGTCTTCTTTCTTGACATTCTATCAGGAGACTTAATAGAACCCACACCCATGTTAATAAGAGTAGGCTAATACGGTGTTGTGATCTGTCACCTCTCGTACAAAGGGCCAGCTGTAATTGGGGAGTTCCTGTAACAGTGTCCCTTTCCCTTAGGGATAAAGCAGACTAAATAGTGTTATACTTGAGTTGAAGGCTTTTCCAATATACCAGATAGCATTGCATTTGGCCCACCCCCTCATCCACTTTTATCTTGAACTTTTTCCCAGTTAAACACTCTGGTAACATTTCACTGGAGCAAGTTATTGAGATTGCCAAGACAATGCGACCTAGGTCCATGTCACGCCACCTGTCCGGTTCAGTGAAGGAGCTATTGGGTACTTGCCAGTCAGTTGGTTGCACTGTGGAGGGACAGCCACCCCATGACATCATTGACAAGATTAATGATGGGGAGATTGAGATTGAGGTTGGTACAAATCACACCTTCAGGGAACATGTCAAGCAAATGACCTCCCTAGGGACCCATTTTTTTACCAGTCAGCATACATGTTACAGGGTTTGCACTACACGTCCTGGAATTCCTGGAAATTTCCTGGAGTTGCATAGTTTTCTTCTTGGGCCCTGGAAAACTCCTGTACAGACCTTTTTTCCCATCTACTCCTGGAATACTCCCGAGGCAAGGGCTTGCATAAACTGTTACTACTAATAGGGTTTTGGTAAAATAATTGAACTATTTGGAGGTAGTTTTAGCAAAATGTACAATTTGTAGTTGAAAAGTAGCTGGTGCCATGAAATAATGGAGGACAGGGTACTGGAAAGTCTTTTCTACCCTGGAAAATGTTTGGAATTTTATCATCCCAATTCAGTACAAACCCTGATGGTACCACCCCCTACCCACCAGTGTTGACCACCTATTTCTTTTCTGGATGCATCCAGTGATAACAAAAAAACAAAACATGCAAATTTATATCTGCTTTTAGATTTGGAGATATAATTCAAGAATATATTTTTGTAATTTGGGGTGGTAGCTCTAGCAGAGGAGGCTGGTTGTACATAGCCCTCAACTCAGTACTGAGTCTGATTAGAGGGCATAAATTATGTTTGGACCTGCTACCTTGCATTAACTTTGACAAAGCTCACAGATATGACTTTACAAATCTTGAAAACATTTTATTTCAGTAGCATGTAAGCACATCACATGACATAGGCAGAAAACAAGGACAATAATTCAGCATTTTGATATTCTTGTGTACTTGTGCCATGGCTATTGTACACAAGAATATTGTTTCAAAATGTGGTTGACAGTATAGAGTTTGCCAGATAATCTGAAGTGTCCTTGAAGACTCTACAACATATTAACTTTAATTTGTGAATGGGAGTGGATAATTTGTTTGAGAGCTCAAGCCATAATAAGTATTGTTTATTGACTTACATGTACACACAGAGTATCAAAAAATTTCAGTTTTACATGGCAAAACTAAACTACTTTGCTTGGTATACTTCTAATATTTTGTTTCAATCTTCTTTTCAGGATTCCGACTAAACATCTCAAGGCCTAAATAAAATATTGAAGCTCTACTGGTTTGTCAGTTTACTGTTGTCATAGTTCTTGGCAGTCTTAAGCCAAGAGTGTTGGGTGGGCAGGGCTGCACTCAGATACCACTCAACAGTTGTCAGTGATATATTACTCTTTGGCAGGGTCTGTTCTATCTAGTACCCAAGACTGTGTGGCCTGGCATTCTTGATAGTTGAAGGTTGTTAGCCACGAGAACGACTTGGCGAAGCAAAGTGAATGCCAGGCCACACAGCTACTGGTAGCCCCTGGCTTCTGTTGACCCTGTTGTGGTTTCTGTTTGAAGAAGAGAGTCTGGGAATTATATGGCAGATGAGAAAAGGGATGTACCAGCAAAGACCAAGCTTTTACAGTTTGCTAGTTTGTGAAATGCAACATTGAACCTGCTATCATTGTTACTTTTCAACCCAATTTAGAGTTTCATGTTGTGGTGTGACAGAAAAGTGTGAAGTGTTGAGAGACCTCCTTCAGGGTTCCCATCAACTTACTTACTATTATAAATACACCCAGATACCCCATATATCTTTGTTCCTTTTGTTTTTGATGTGAGCGACAAGCTATGAGTAGTCCAGGCTCCTTTTTCTTGGTTGTTTATGGAGCAGTAAACAGAGGTTCCATCAAGACGATCAAGAGTGACATATACAGGGCTGAAAGCAAAGCAACTTGTACCCAGGGTAGTGGAGCAGATGTGAAACACAGGCTGGCAAAGAGAGATGAGATAAATTAATTTCTCCCGACTTGCCTGTCTGCCAGTTCACATCTACTCCACAAACAACCAAGGAAAATGGGGACTAGTACTTGTAGTCTTGGGTAATACAGGCAGACATGGATTGCTGGTTGGAGCAGACGCACAATTTGAGTTAATTTTTAAGAATGTTGTTCTATATCATGTTTACCATACTGAAAGGAAGAGGCATGAGAAAAATCCAAATTGAAAAGAAAAAAGGAGTCCCGAGTTGTCCATTTCCATTTTCTGTAGCCCGAGTGTTAACAGGCTAAAATGTTCATAGTTACGAGTATTGCACCTCAAGTGATGGAGTCTCGGACCATTTTATCTTTTGTAGTACATGTACGTTTGAACTACATCTAACTGAAAGACTGGGCCTCTCAAGCCTGCAGCTCTTGGCACAATACAAGGAAAAGCTGGTTGCTAGGGCAAATTAGAGTCCATTTTATGCATTTATTTAGTACTTATGTCAGGACAGGGGCTTATAAATAATTTCATGGAAACGGAAAATATTTCAAAGGCACCTGCAAATCTGAATACATTGGCAAAACATCTTGTAACCTACAGCAGCGCACTCGAGAACATGAAGACACAACAAAACAATCGGAGCCAGCTCGACACCTAGCATCGCACCCACAACACTCCTTTAATTGACAAGCTGTCACTTCTGTTTACTCCTGGAGCCAGATGCATAATGGAAGCACTTCTCGTTGCAAGACTCCACCCTGTTCTTTTAAAATAAACAAGTTCAAGCCTTTCCATTATCCCTCTTTGCACAGGAAATAACTTGAACTGAACAATAGAATAACTCAACCGTTCACCCATGTCTCATATTTCCTTCAGCTTTTCATTACCTGAAGATGACGACATAGGTAGAAAATTAATGTTTGTAGTTTTAAAACATTTTACATACCAAATATTTCAACCAAAAATTTCAAATCTGGTTGATGCCATTATTATTAATCATATAATTATGGAAACTGGCTACAAGGTCATTCCATTGAAACAGAACCTGAAGTGACTTATTTTACAAACTTCACCCATTTGTTAGTCTATAAATGAAATCTGAAAATGAAATAAAAAAGGGGGGTGCCAGTGCTAAGTAATGCAATATGACGAGCCAAAGTACCCCCCATTTAGGGTATTTTTTGTCAATGGAAGCCAAATGTTTAAAATAATTGTCATTTGCTGTACCAAAAATGAAAAACATGAAAAAAGTAACAGAATAAACAGTCCTGTATTTGGACAACATTTTCGGGGTTTTAGCAAGTATACTATTAATACTTACTGTCTAATGTATTTTTCATGTAAAAGTCGTTGTTACAGTTACCAAACCCAAGAAAACAACAATTATTGCCAATATTTTTTCCAAAAGTGAAAAATTGCTCATTTTCTCCTTTATGTAGATGTAGGGATCCATGGTACCCAATTCCCAAAAAACTTGCATTTATAGACAATAAATGCCAGTTATTTTGACAGACAATCAGGAAAATAAAATGTAAGGACTCGATTCATGGGCTTTTGAGTACTTAATTTTCAGAAATGAAAATTTAAGGACTTTCATCGTTTTTGGGGACCCATGAAAAAATATAGAGAGAACCGTAAAAAATGTAATTTTTATTCCTGGAATAAGTTCTGCAGATGGAAATGTCAAAAGCAGTTGTATAATTTTGTACAGTAATAAATAATTCATACTTTTATGTGGATAATATAATTATATAAAAAATAGGGAAAAGTGACAAAAATCTGTAATGTGTGCAAATTATTTTAATTTCATCATTTTCTAACAATATGGGCAATGATGAGGTCATCATCCTTACAATTTAATATTTTCTCTGTTCAGCAAAAACGTTTCATGAACTTATATTAACCCCACAACATATTTTAAAAGTATTAATGCATAAAAATAATAGGGATCTTTTTTTTTCTTCTTAACAACCAACTCTCTGTTTTACTTTGGTGCCAAACACTACAAAAATTACAAGGCAAGGGTCAGTCATGGTATGTATGCCGTTGTGTGAGTTGGGCTTTAACTGGTCACAGACTGTCTGCCACTGCATCCTCGGACAGCTGACAGCAGCCGATGGTGCAGACTGTCCATGATCATTTACCACAGCTGATGCTGGCTGACCATCCATTTGAAGATTGATCAAAATCACCTGGCTGATCAATAACAATTATTGTTACTCTAGTTTCTCAATGCTCTCAAAATACTGACATTATTATTATTATGATTGCAAAGTTTGACTTCAGTTCTTTTTTAACGAACGTTTACTTTTCAGCCAGCTGACAGATTGGCATAACACCTTGGGCATGCCCCAAAAATATGGGAAATGTACTAGTGAACCCCACTTTCAAATCTTATCCTTCCTTCTGAATGAAAAATGTGCTCCTGGAAAAAAAATTCATTCTCCCCCCACTCCCCGAATGAAAAATTAGGTCCCAGAGGAAATCCGTAACCCCCCTCCCCCAAGAGTAATTCCTGGTTATGGGCCTGCTTGGGAGTCTTGTGTTGGGCTCTTCCAGTGCTCCAGTTGACTCTTGCCATTTTAAATGCACCCAGGGGCCTTTATATATTTAATTAATATATGGTGATGCCTCATCATTCTTTCAGAATGTCCTTTGCTCACTGCGTACTAGATTCATTTTCAACAAAAACCAAGAGCTGTACCAAACTTGAAAGGTGTGGTAACAAAGGAAGGCAATACAGGTATCAAACAATCAAGTTTTACTGTTGGATAATTTTTATTCAAAGCACGACATTCAAACTGGTAAGACCAAGCCCTGTGCAATGCAAGGTAGACCAGTAACAATTTTATTAAAATAACATTTTATAAGTTGAACCAAATGTTCATCCGAGCCAGATATTTGGGCTATCTGTATAGAAAAAACACAACTAGGCAAATCAAAATATTTTCACAACTTAAATGAATACAACCCCCACTTCTTGTACATGAACTGGTAACAGCTGGCAGCTACCTGTATCATGCTTGAACTATGCCTTTGTGCCAAACCTTTGGTCATATGAACCATTCAGTAGAAAAAGTGACAAGAGCTTACTAGGATTCGATATTCGTTGAAGAACAAAAACCTTTGTCAAAGCTCTCTGAAACAAGGAAACATGGCAAATACTTGCTAGTCTTACAAGAATCTCTCGAGATAGCACATCAGATTCTGCTGTTACCAGCATATAAATTATAGGTCAGTTGTTAAATAAATGACCTAATGTTCATCTACATTATTTTTAATGAACTTTTTCATTCTCAAAATCAAAATAATCGAGTTATCAAAGACAACCAGGTTCATATTAAGTACTTTACTACATGTAACAGCAGTTGAAATCACGTTACACTCATACCTTCAAGTCACTCCTACAGTTCAAAATTAATAGTTAACAGCTTCCATCTGAAACTACATATTTTTTTATTTATATATTTTTTACTTTTCTAGGGAATTGTCACAATTCAAGACTTTGCAAGAATATGGTGCCTGTAATGATTGAAGTATCTGCCAAGTTCCCATGTACAAAAACCACATTAAAATCAATCAATTTAACTCGATCACTTTGTTTAAAAACACAGCTTATTTTGATATATAATATAGGCTAAAAGATTTTAGATAAAATTAAAACGTTTTTGACCATAGGGTCATCATCAGTGGTATGAGAGAAAATTTGCATACAACTTGGTTTTGTGCGTGGATTATGTGATTCCCGAGGGGAACAGTTTAGCAATAAAACAGTGTACTTGTTTAATTTGTCAAGAGAGGGCTTTTCGTGGCCAATTAGCAAATTTTCTCTCATACCACTGATGATGAACCTACGGTCGAAAACGTTATGGTTTTTATCTAAAAACGTTTAGCCTATACATGTATTATATATCAAATTTTTAAAAGCAACTATTATGACAACAGCTTATTTTCTTCCCAAGTTTCTTTCTCACTTCATAAATAAAATAATAAATATGTGACAGAAATTTCAGTTCAATGTCAAATGTTTGCCAAGCAGAGTTTATCCATACAGTTAAACCACACCAAGATATATCGCTTCTCATGGTGTAGTACCTGCTGGTTCAGTCATGCCTAGTGCAATGCAAGGTGACCAGCTTTGTTCTGAGGCACTTTAGCGGGTGTGCAATGCTACCAGTGTATCAGCTTAATAACAATGAATGCTCACAGTAACCGTTACACACCAAGTGATTTGACTTACAGGCCTGAGGTCTTGAATAAGAAACTCAACCTAGTTCCCTGAGCCCACATTCTTTTTGGCCTGTGGCATGGGATGAAGGACTGGGAGAATCTGCAAACCACTGCATGTACGTTGCAAAAAGGACAACATATGCAGACAGGTGCTGGTGGGCTAGAAGTCCATGTATTGCTGACCTTTCCTGTGGATCGTCCCAGAGCCCTTTATTCCATATCCCAGGCCAAAACGAACATGGGTTTTGGGAACAAGATTACTAGCAACTGGAAATAATATTCTAAAGTTTTTGTTTAATAATAATTACAAATTATTTCTAATATAATTACACATACTGTTAGAAATTGAAAATACATCTAATACACAAAAATACTTTAATTTAAACTTGATGGAAATTTCAAAATTTCAAGAGTAACACCTGAGCACTTCAATCAGGAGATGCAAAATAATTTATATGAATTTTTCTTTATTTCTGGTTTTATCAAAACCTTCTAGTTGCAGTAAGCAGATCTCCTTGCTGGTTCAAAAGGTCCAGACCCCACTGTCAAATCACATGGTAATGCAATGCTACCATTTACTGATAGTAACTAGTGTTAAGTTGTCTTCAGTTCTGTGGTTACCAACAGATTTACTGTCAACCTTTCTGCAAGATAAAAGTGCCACTTGTGTTTTTCACATGCCTTAAAACTTGTCACTGCGATTGTGATTACTGAGCAGCATACACTATACAGTTCATGGAAAATAAGATTCTGAAATGAAGTATTGCAAACAAATTATCAAATAAAACTAAGTTGGAAAAAGAATGGAAACATACAAAGTTTATAATGTACAGGAACTACTCTGTCCAAAACTATTCCAAACCAAGTGCACCTAAACGCAATGCTGCCTTTCCAATGTTGAGACAAGTTTGTAAAACCTAGACAGTCCAATAATTGTACAGCCCCGTGTATGAAATGGCACCTAAATTAATAGTTTAGAGATCAACCATTCTTAGTCTTA
>JAOBYG010132204.1:0-18854 GCA_025403545.1 Epizoanthus stellaris
GGTATGGTATGGTATGGTATGGTATGGCATGGCATGGCATGGTATGGTATGGTATGGTATGGTATGGTATGGTATGGCAAGGTAAGGTAAGGTAAGGTAGCGTATGGTATGGTATGGTATGGCAAGGTAAGGTAAAGTAAGGCAGGGTGAGGTATGGTAAGATAAGGTAAGGTAGGGTAAGGTATGGTATGGTATGGTATGGCATGGCATGGCATGGCATGGCATGGTATGGTATGGTATGGCATGGCATGGTATGGTATGGTATGGTATGGTATGGTATGGTATGGTATGGCAAGGTAAGGTAGGGTAAGGTCGGTTTTTTACCGATTGTGCATGATTATCGAGATTCCGTTGTGACTAATGCACTGGGTAAGATTCCATTTACATTAACTTATCATCCTAACAACGTCGCAGTAAAAACTGTACTATATATTCTCAGAAATTTCAAACTAGTCCAAACCGACCCTGCCGACGGAACTGCTCCAGTTTTTCCGAAATCGCCACTTACTCAGTCATTCAAACGAATTCAAACGCGACAACAATTTATGTAACTCATTTATGGAGGAGCACTGCCATTTGAACTCGCACCAGGAACTTTCAAATGTTCACGCAAGCGCTGCAATACCTGCCCGTTCATCAAACTCGCCACCTCTATTTCAGAACTAAAGGAACTCTCAAAATTAGTGACAATTTTGATTACATGCACTTCTATTGTTATTTACTGTATTACCAGAAATTATTCAAACACAATTTAAACCCCAACTTCACCAACAATCCCCTCTTTTGCTCTGACGAAGGGCTATCGCTCGAACGTCAGCTCAAACCTTTCACCCTCACGGCGAAAATCTTAACATTAGTTCAAATTTTAGTTGATCAATCCCATTTTTCAGGTTGTTAATAGGCCTAAAGTCTTTGATTGGATGCTCGATACGTTTCAACTCTTAGAGATTTTTAGAATTGAAAAGGTTTGGTGATGAATATTACGTCAGCTGAATTCGACCTATATAGTCACACTTAAAATTAAAAGCGATCGACCAAATTTATGTAAAATCTTTTCGATTGCGGTAAAATGACACTTCCCGCTAAGACATAGTATTAATATGTACTGAACATTGAAGGTGTTAATGTTTAAGTACTGCATATTTCAAGCACGTGGAAACTTGTATATATTAGATTGCTGAAGTTCTTTCTCGACAGACTCTCCCAAAACTCCTGTTCACAGGATTGATGCAATGTTCAATTTATTTTGATTGCGCCTGACTTTTCGTAGTGAATATTTCAACATATAAAGCAACTTGCTCTTAAGTTTTGCGAACATTCCATGATCAGTATGGATACTATTTCATTCGCGGTAATTACTGTCTACTGAACTCAAAGTTGGCACGGATTTTAGTAATAGTATGCTCAGTTTAGTTCATAGTCATTGAAACGGGCCGGGTTTTGCATCGTTTCTGGAAGAGACTCTATAGACAGACCCCAAAGACAACTTGCTGTTTCGATATTTTTCCCGTATCAAGTACTGAGATAGGCAACACGTTTAATTAATAATCAGTCTACAATGTATCCTGAATTCTCAATAAACATTGCAGACCGCCAAGACAAGACAAGATTGTTTGTGAAGTGTAAAATCGGTATATTAAGCCTCCATACTGAAATCGAGTGTTTGGTTCCAACAAAGCACCACCTTCTGATAAACAATTTGAAATGTTATTTCCCGCTGCCAGTACGACATGGATATAAGCTTTAAAAAAAAAATTAAAACATATTTTATGGCAAATATGACTGCAATGTTTTTCTTTCTTCTTCAGTTCTAGACCGCTGCGCCTTTTCGCTCAGGAACCGGTTTATTTCCTGTGGGAGTTGCACACGTTTTGTGGGTGGGCTCAACCACTTGACCCAGAAGACTGGGGCTGGTCAGGTTTACACCCTCTTCGTTCAAGCGACACCTTGTCAATTGGCCAGAAGGTGAAACGAGTCTTGTTTCGAATCATCCTGTTCCTTTATGCCACAAATAAAACAACTTAAATATATGCTTTCTAGAACGATAGCAACGTTTCTTGTGCAGATCTACTTATTCAAGTAGGTCCGACCTTTTTACTCGCTTTATTCACTACAAAACTTTATATATAAAACAAATATATAATTATAAACTTGAACTATCTTTTCAGAAAGGAAACTAGAGATCCTGATTAGCTTATCACAATGTTTGGGGATGTCACTCTTTTATTGATTCTCAAGATGCTATTGATAAAGTAAAGAGAAAAGGTTGGAGGTTAGGGTCTACATTTTGTTTTATTCTCTTTGGTCGCTTGATTGTTTTTCCGCAATGTTTAGCAGTGGCCGCGGCATTGATTGTTTACCATAAGAAATATTTTCTGACGCTACGGTATATGTAAAGAACGCTGGAAACAACTCGCAATGAGTTTTACTCCAATAAAGCATTATTATTATTATTATTATGTAGCTCCTGCTCGGCGCGGATAAATTTATCATTCAAATGTCATCTTTCTATGTTCATTTCCAAAGCATTCTTGCGTCTGGGCGCTAATCGCGGCAACCTTTATCAATTTGCGTCTTTCAACAAGCAATTTAGTGTCATTTTTTTACAGTTTGTACTAGAAATAATTCGCTGGTCCATTCCACTTTTCTTTCTTCTCAGTTATATGGTCTCTAAAGTTGAAATCAATTGTGATTAAAATAAAATGTTGTTGCATAAAATGTTGGAAATGAGTGATCCATCTGTCTGTAAATAGTGCTTCATAGAGAAGGACGTATATATTATAGAAATACTTGAAATAGCAGACACGACCACTACTGGCTTTTTGCTGTCATGAACTTGCATCAGATGTGGAGAAATCGTACACGGTGGCACTGCTAATCCTGAAGGCTCGATTACCAGACTGCAGAGTTTTATTTTGCTTTGAGGCTATATGGGCCTGGTTTAAAACCGCACTCTAACAATATCTGTTCGGCTTGAGCCACAATAGCACTATGTTTGCATGATAACCGCAGACAAATAAAATGGCTTCCTCTCGTTCAATATATTTGACAGCTCGTCTATGACTGCGAATCTTACTTCTCAGTCCTAGATCCTTGCGGCTGATATGACTCATATATCACAGTCACTGGCTCACTGCACTAAACCCTTCATTTGAAAGACCGCAAGTAGGTCTAAAATGTGATATTAGAGGTGATTGAAAACACCCATTTTCACGAGAATGTAAACAACGAAAGCTGAGATTGATCAACTCAAAGTTGAAAAAGTTGATATGGTATGTCAGTTTCCGACGCAAAGGTGGAAGATTTTGGCTGACGTTCAGTCTTGTGCGTGCTACTACCGCTCCGTCATGGAGCCAAATAGGTCAGGGACTGTAGGTGAAACTAGGGTTTATATAATTATAGTTTCATATAAATCTGGGTTCATCAGTATTTTTTAGAAACTATTAATGGTCGCATAACATTAACATTCCATATTCAGTTTCGTCACTAATGATACGTTGCGGAGAGGAACTCGTACTCTAACCTTTACTGGCTGTAGCACACTAGAAAAGTTACAAGTGGAGTTCAATATTGCACTCAGGACTTCTTAAATATGATTGCGTTTGCTGTGTTATACAAAGATTTGTTCAGTACTTCAGAATCAAAATTTATAAAAGTGTTTATAAATGACACATGAGATCCAGCTATGAAAAAGCTGAATTACATTTACAAGTCAGCGCGTGCAAGCAGATGTTATTCCAAGCCAAGAAAGAAGCCATTTTTCTTATTATTTTATAATTTATTATATTTTCGATTCACTTTACTGCGCCTGTGGCCAAGTGAAGGGCAAAGGATGAAGAGGGCATGCAGTGAATAAATTGCTTCCGCTGCAGGATTGGATTTCAGTCTCCAAGAACATTTTCAAGGGAGAGATCGTTGCAAATTTCAGTCTAAAGGCGTAAAGCCCAATCCATTTGAATCGGAATTATAACTCATCATATCCCCAGGCTCGAAAATAATACAAAATAAAATATTAATCCTTCATATGAAAGCTACTTTACCTATCAACATTTATACTATTTGATATCGAGGGCGATGGCGAACGGAAAGCTTTTCGGAGTAAATTTCATTGTTCCTTAGTCAGTTAGTGCATGTGTATTGGTAATTTTTGCCTTTTTCACAAGTCATTGTCATCACCTAAAAGTTTGTTGAGGTCATTTTGAATACTAGAAATAGAAGAGCAAATTTTTGAGTCAAGAAAGAAATCCTTTTGTGGAGTCCAGCAAGTGACCTCCCTTCCCCTAGGCATTCGCCTTGGTTACTGCCACATCAACAAGTCAAACTTACATTGTAGTCAGTTATTTTGCATAAATTCACAACAGCTATCTTTATTTTGAACGATTGTTTAAATGAAGTATTTAACCAAAACAGTTTGCTTGCTCTTTTGCCCTTCGACTGACTTAATGGCCAGGCGTGAGCTGGAAAGGGCCGTGGTATGGATCAGAGCATTTAGTGGTTTAATAATCAGACTAAATAGTAAATGGCAAAAGTTCTCATCTTGTCAACCGCAGTTTTAGAGTGAAGGAGAACCACATCACTTTAACTGACGCATTCTTAAATAAACCGCAATGATGTTAAACATTCAGTACGTTAGGATCGAGATTAGATAGCCACTTCGCTTATACGTACTTATAAATGTAGTAAATACCGGGAAAAACCCTAGGAAAATACTTACTCTTAAGATGACAAGAAAGTTTGTATGAGAAGAAACTAATGCAAAGGACTCTGTACTCAAAACAAAAATTGCATAATTTTGGCAAACTGGTGGAGTGGTGCAAGAACTATGCATTCCGAGGGGATTGGTAAGGCGAGTCATGATAATAGCGCATGTCTTTTTGATGGCCGCGCCGTTGGATAACTAACTTGCATCTCTTTCATCTCTTTATGACTACAACTACATATGAACAAGATCAAGCACAAGATTGACATCTCGGCAGCCACTTTCTAGACTGACACGTATTGTTTCTAACCGTACTGCCACGGCACTGATCTCCCCCCCTCCCACCCCCGTCAGTTGTATGTTCCTTCAGCTGGGATGCGATCTACCTAGATTTAAGGAACAAGAATTTGTGGAGGTAGAAGGGAAAGCCGAAAGGAGTTCTTTCCTGGGTCGTTCATAGAACTTTGATAAAATCGGCGGTAAAATTTGGTCAGCGACAGAGTTTTAATTTTAAATGGGTTAGGGGTGTAGTGATCCGACATATAGATCAGTTGTAGTGATCTAGCGCATTGTTTGGTTTTAACCTTTCCTTTAATAGTTCTATGTATACAACCTTAAAAAAGGAGCAGAATAATAAATGAAACTCAATGATGCCGGCTACCTATGTCGAATTTCTCAGTCTTTCATATGCCGAACGGCACATGTCATAGAAAAAGGTTTTACTTCACTACACGTAAGCAATTATCTAGCCTGCGAACAGACTTATCAATTATCGTAACTAAGGAACAGATCAAGATCGTTCGTACGGAAAAAATATTGCAAATTGATCTCTTCCGTCTTAGCACAAACTGTCGCCTACATATTCACCTATAAAACTATACAATATACTCATATATTAGATGCTATCTGGTATATCCAAACACGATAGTTCAGTTGTAAAACTGAAATAAAGATGATTATTATTATATTAAACCTTTTCTTGTTGGATGTAATCACATGTTATACCGTCACCAAGCTACATTTGGCAACTCAATTTTCAACCCAGATTTGTAAAATTACCTGGATATTGATTGAGGACGAATACAGCTCGTCTTGAAGTCTGCTTGCCGACTCATTATCTCTTCATTTATATGCCCGCCATGAGCATTTATATCCTGAACTTTCGTCTTTGTACTCGCTCGATAACTATAATTGTTTAATATTATAATGTTCAAGATCAGTGCATTGCGATTGATGTCAGTGTGGCAGTCGCAATATCTCTTTTAACTCAGTTGTTTTGTGTTTGCCGGCGGTGCTTTAGCATGACCCCGTTAACAATAAGGATATTTCAAGCTCGAGTTTGACATTCGTAGCAAAATCATGATCAACATAACTTTCATGTCTTATGCAGGTCAACCATTTAGCTATTGAGTATTGTCATGTTCCCTGCCTTACCAAGTTACCCCAAGTAGCCATGGATATTCCGCAAAAGCTATTGTCTGTTTCTCGTGCTTCGTATCATGTCACTGCTTCGATAAAACAGGATAAACGGATAAAGGTAATAAGGCTAAAAATGTTTTGCCGACTTTTTATTGCTCTATCTTTGACTAAACTGACGTCTATAGACGGAAGGATACATCTCTCCAGCTTTGGAAAGGAATTAGAGAGTGAAACAATACAATACAAGAACGTATGCAATAAAGTTGTTTAAAAGAAAGCTTTATATGTTTTCCGGTGTGTTTCTTGTTGTGAAGTTTCTAACAAAAGAGTTAAAAAGCTAACGAAAACCAACTCAATTCAACCAGTTGTCCATCCATCTGGATTTCTTTTGAGAGAAATTTGCTGTTCTATTCACTATGTGGGAAACGAGCGGGTTCAGTTTTATCTGCAGGAACGATAACCTATCATATCAGTTGATTCAATATCAGATTTACCAGCTGAAAAGTCAACAAAAATTATAATCAAGTTGTCTCACGCTTTATACAACATAACATTAAAGTTATCTGTTTAGAATGTTGGTTTTCTACGATTTTGTACATTCTGAAACTAAATTTATTACAATATATGCTACTGACGTTTACTTTTTTTCTCGAACTTTTAACTGAGACCGTGCAGGGAGTTTACAAAAAGTTCAGTCACATTTATATGCAAATATTTGTGTTAATTTAGTTGGTAGTGCTAATAAGGTCCCAAGTATTACTTTGCTCAGTGTAAGAATAAATGAAAATAAACTTCTATTCACCACTTTAAGTGATATCAGCTGAATATAGCTCAATTTCTGTGCAGATTTTGGAAAACTTGTTAGTTTTCTTGTAGTTGGAATACGGGCGTTGGTAATCGATGTTACATATAAACGGAAAGAAAACCTTTTTATTAAACTATAAGAAGCATAACAAATCAATCAATTGCATAAATCCAAACTTTTTAACAAATTATCAATATATAGCGGAGTCTACTAATAATCTGATTTAAATATAAAGACGCTTCTTCTTGGCGAAAAGCATATAACACACATATAACATTTAAATGGCTTTTGAAAATGCTATATTTCTGTTTAGCACGGGACACTTTGAGGAAGTTAGTTTATTACGGCAACATTGAAATGAAAGCAGCCCGCGAACGCAGCGATTTTCCCAGGAAATTCAATCGTATAATCACTTTAAACATAAGCTTTTCACAAGTACAGAGCTGCAAACTGATTTAGTAGGTGAGAAACTGCATTTGTACAACTTCAGATATTTTTTAATAAAATTCACGCAATAATTTACAGTTAAAAGTCAAATTCGTTGATTTGCAGGGGAGCTGCTGACTTTAGAAATTTGCAATGAAATAATATCTGTTTGAAAACAGTATCGCACTTTCAAGCAGATCAAAACTTAACGGACTAAATATTAATTATCTTTGCTTGGGGTTCTTGTGTCAATGTGAGGTAAAGATAGAATTAAAATTTGACTGAGGAAACAGTGCGGATGGAATTCAAATTGTCTCAAGGAAACGTACAGAAAACGTTTCAGACCAGAATTTTAATATGGGTGCCGTATGTAAATATTTTCATTTGCACTGTAAATATCTTTAAAACTAATACATTGTAAAATAATGAAGTTCAGCTTAAAACAAGTAAGCCGAATTGCTGTAAAAATCAAGTCCAATGAATGCACTCTAAGTCTAAGGAGAGAGTACAATGTTACTGAAGATATTCAAACAAGAAAGCTTTAGCCGTTTAGGACAAAACACTTTCATACTCATACATATATCAGTTTATAATGTTCTCAAGAACTCCAGATATTATTGATGCATTAGAAACCGAAGTAATCCAAAAAGAAAACAAATAGTCGCAGGTTGGAAGAAAACAATGTTTAACTTGCAGTAGGTAAACAATCGTTAACTGAAAAACCGCCTCAACCTGAGCATTGCTGACGTTTCATTCCAAATCACAGTTGGACGAAAAGAAGATATATCTCAACAGTAAACAGAGCAAATCATTGCCATATGCTGGTATAACATATATCTGATTAATTTGTTGAACAAACTGCACCTGCAAGGGGAAAATTTGCGGCTTTTGTGAGTCCGGGTTATCAAAATAGTTGTTCAGCTTGTCTCTATTGATATGTACCGCTGCTGGTTGAAGACCTCTACTATCAATTTAGAATATTTTCTATGTTTGGGTTGGAGTTGGACTATCCATTAGTCAGAGCCCCTGGTGTGATTTCAATCGGAACATCTTTTGATGAACTATTAACCAACATTACACACGATCCGACCTGGTGTGCTGGAAATATTGAAGAATCGGCAGACACTGTTTGACTTTCAACAAGCCTTCCACCTGTTTCACAACCAAACTCCCAGCTCCAAGAAAATTGGTTTGCAAATCCAACTTAATGGATTCCATATCATATCATTGTAGCTTTTATATGAATTCCAGTTGCTTGTTGTATAAACAATTACGTCGAGCCAAAGGGTAACTTTTCACCCGTATTATATTATGTAGCGCAGAAACAACAGGATCTAATATCTATCCAGACAATCATACAAACGAAGACACTAATTTACTAGAGGCGGGAACAGAGTTGCTCTGGCGGCTGACTCTGTTTCTACTAATTGGCAACTGTTTGTTCTTGAAGTGGACTTTGTATACTTGCCGCTTGTTTTGCTATACTCGGGAGACGAAAAGGACCACGATTGCTCCATCAACATAACTATTTTTCAACAAAACACTTATTATCTAAAAACTTCAGTGAAGAATGTTAAAATCTTCACCAAAAGAAGCCCGCTCGCCAGCGGCCATTTTTGCGGTTAATAAAATTGTTGTAAATGCCTTCCGGTTCTGATAACTTCGCTCTCAATTATATAGCAACTTTTTTTTAATAATGTGCAGCATCAATCAGAGTTTGTCCTATCGCCTTGGGCCAACTATGAAATACGATCTTTTCAACTTCGCTTGGCTGTTTACCGTGCATTTAGGAGAGAATTTTAGAAAACTTCCTTCTCCCATCGGCGTCGCTGAACCTTTCTATTAAATTTTTAATGTGAAAAAGACTTTGCAAAACCCAGAAAACTTATATTGCGGGATTGACGTTATCTTTAAATAAGCAGAAGTGTAGAATTGTATTCATCTGTTTATAAAACTGATTTAGTAGGAGTGTCGGCATTCCAAATAGCTGGCCTAGTTATTATTTCAATTATCTGAACATGACAGTTGATATAAGCGTTTGGTCGGCAAAACTCGCTTTCCTTTATTTTGAATCATATGGATAATGGCTACAGTAGATTACCATAAAACAGTCCATCCTGTTTTGCTTAGAAACTAGACGCCGAATGAGTTAGGGGGTGTAAAAGAGGCGTAATTACGTGTTGGCCTTTCGGCCTTTCATGCTCAACTAGTTTTTCGATAATAACGTCAAACTCTTCAAGCGAAGCTGTTGACTTTTAGCCATGTTTTTGCGGACAAGGAACATTGAACAAGAAGATACACACTTGAAGAAAGTCACGGACATTTCGTTGTTTACAACATAGAAAATTCGTGGCGCTGGATGACAGCAGAAATAAAGTACCTCTTCTAATTAACCCTCAACTCTGAGAAAAATAAATTTGCATGGTTCGTGACCGGTCGGGGTTTCTTGATGTGAAAGTTGAGCCGTAGTCTGAACAAGAGTACACGTTACTGTTGAAGAGATCACTTATTTTGCGCTTCGCAGAAATTTAGACATTGTGTTTAGTCCCTCCAGAAGTTTCCCTTAAAGGGTAGTAAACGTTCACACTGAGCAGTTTTCCTCGAACAGACATTCTGCGTCGGGAATATTTCGTTTCAGAGTTAGTTGCTATCATGATTCAGGACATTTTCACTGAGGTCCAAAGTATTTCTGAAACATAACCGTACTCATAAAATAATTGGTCATCACAACTCCAAGAAAGTTTGTATTCGGTAAACAAATTTTGTCGTTTATCAAAATATGAAGATTTTATATTCTTTTGAAATCCACAATGTTTAGTGGTTTGTCTGAGAGAAGTAGGTAGTAAAATCTAAATGCAACTTCACAATTTCGAGCTTGAGGTTTGGCTCAAAACAAGTGGATTTATTTGTGTGCTATCTCCTTTGTATTAAACCGCTTCTTTTAATTCTGAACACCCAGAGCTTTATAATAGGAAAATGAAAGGATATCGAAAAACTGTTACATCGGTAGAAGATAGATAACATGTCTTGGTGCAGTGCGTGTCACTGGCCAGAATAAATATATACCACACAGAAGTCTTTCCTACATGTTCCTAGGCCACACTCAGACTCACTATACTTTTGAAAAGTCCATTCCAAAAAGAAACAAAATAAAATGAACGTTGCAATTTTGTATGTCCCTCTCGCTTGGTTACCCTATCAAATGATTGATTGAGAATTCGAGCCAAACTCTCAATGCTCGCCAGACCAGTCGGAAGTAAGAAACCTCAGACTATTAGTGAATATCTGTGGCTAGCGGGGGGAGGAAGCCGCTCGAGTGTCCTGTTGTGGAAGCCATTGTACTGCACCATAGGGTCCCTTTAATAAGTTATTGAAACAACGATTTTACTGTTAAATGGTTATATTTGTTTCACAGGTTATTGCCACTCGTTATATCGCAGAGTGAAAGGCTTGGATGAAAGTGGTCCATTAATATCCCAAGAGGAATCTATAACAACACAAGTGTTTGCAACACTTTTAATGTCTTGACAACATACATGTGTATGATTTGATAAAGGTATATACACTATGGGCCAACCAAACTGATAAACTTCTCAGAAGTGAAATCTTCTTAAATTATGAAGAATACAGTAATGAACTTCTTTTTCAGATTAAATAAACTTTCAGATATAAATACAGTTTCATTTCAATAATATAATTTCACAACACCTTGTAAAGTTTCATTTTAACAACCTTTGCAATGCAAGCCATCCTTAGAACATGTTGCGTATATTATACATTAGCAGCTCGACATCAACCATGTCTATTAGATCGACTTTTAGAGAAACTATAGTCTATAGATATTTTCGATATTGTAAGGCAATTTAGCACCGAGAGAACAGATCGTCTTTACCCGTCTTGGTTCTACCAACTTTTGATAGTATCAAATCTCGAGAGTCAATATTGACTCCCACATTATTATTGAGACTTCTCATCCTGTTATGAGCGTTATCTGTGAGAATGGCTCTCAAAGTGTATTTGTAAATAGAATAGAAGTACAAAGGAAGGGCTTAGATTGCTACGGTTGTTTGGCGGAGTTAATGTTCACGTCTTCAACTCCATAAAGGCACTCTAATTTTAGTATAATATAGCAGAAGCAACAAGCACTAGCTCTCACTCGTTTCAGATTTAATACTCGATGCCTCACTGCCTGCGCTTACGTCTCCAGGAGATGGGGATTTTTCCTCGTCCTTTTCTCCCTTTTCAGAGTCGCTTTTCTTGCCATTACCATTGTGAGTTTTTACATGTTTAGAGAGGTGGTCACTTCTCATAAATCGCTTATTACAAGTTGGACATGCGAATCGTTTCTCGCCCGTGTGTGTCCGTAAATGTCGTTGCAGTTCATCTGATCTTGTGAATCTTTTGCCACAGAACAGCCAGTTGCACACAAAAGGTCGTTCTCCCGTATGCCAGCGGAGATGAGCCTTTAGATGAGACGTTTTCCCATAAACTTTACCGCAGCCAGGAATATGACAAATATGTTGCGTCTTTTTACGAAAGGGAGCACCGCTGGCACTGAGCCTTTCATTTTCTTGGCAGTTCGGGCAATCACAAGTTGCTCGGCCAGTGTACCGTCTGGTGGCTCTCGCTACGCTCTGCACTGTTGGAAGCAAAGCTGGCGGACCAGGAATATACGAGGGCACATCGATATATGTTGGCAATCCGACTTTTGCAGCGTCGCCTCCTAGACAAGAAGTGGGGAGGAAATGGCCGTGGTTTGCCACAGACACAGGAGTCATTGCATGCGGCACATTTGCGGGCGAGAACTCGTGTGTTAGTCCAGGGTAATGACTGAAACCTGGGTGCAATGGGCTCGTGGGGTGCGCTTGTTCTATCCATGATGGATTGCTGTGCATCTCCCAGAAGCTTGGCCTCTGTGTCTGAGAGTGTGCATGATGTGAATGCGGCTCGACAGTCTGCTTAAACCAACCTTGGTGTGCGCTGGACTCGTAAGGATGTGGGAGTCGGGGATACATGGCTGATTCAACTGCAGCCTGATGGTGTAGGCGGCCGACTGCCGCAACTGCTAACGGATCTGTCACTGAACTGTGAAAGTTGGCCACAGTATGACTAGGTAAGAATATATCTCCTGCTTGACCACCAACAGACTCGCCGCAGCTTGTATTTGGGTAACTGGCCACAAAGTTCCCTTCTGACAGGCGAGCACCTCTAGAAGCAGCCAGAGACGACGTTTGTTTCCATGGATAGAAGCCCTTTCCTACACTAACATCAGCCGCTGGTGGAGGTGTTTGCTGCCCAATTCGACTACAAGTCGCAGCCAGCATTGCTAGGGGTGTTGTTTTGGGTCTTGTCCTTGACGATACCTGTTCCTAGAATAACCACGATCGAACGAAACGGAAGATATCATATTAGCAATGCTTGTAATCAGCTTACGACAGACCAGTAATCAAATCAAACTGAATTCCGCTACAAACACCGAGCGGCTAGCACAACACCGACCTGTAAAATGAAGCAGTTATTCATGAGAAGAAAAAATAAAAGTGTTTAATCACTTCTTCTTAATGTTTTCTTGGGTATGATTTTCATGTTGCTTTCCGCCCCCCGTATTTGTTCACGATTTTATTCACCGAGTCTCCGCGGCACAGAAACTCTTTTAAGATGCCGCTCTCTTGTCGCGAGCCAATCAGAATGACCTTTTGGCGCGTCTTGACAAATATGATTGAATGATAGGGATTTGTTGACATATAATAAGTTTTTCCAAATGGAACTATTATACCAAGCCGATCCGCCAGGACAATACAATGAACCTATCATGGATAAGGCGGTAAGACTCTTAAGTCAGCCAAAACGTTGACAATTAAAGGATTTTCAATGACTTCACACCTGCATATTCCGGCCAAAAATTAAGGACTATTGCTACTGAGCGATCTACGAGTAGCTCACTTTACAATTTTGGAGTGCAATCGGAAGTGCTTATTAACTAAATCTCGATGAATTCTTCATCTAAAGAAGCGGTATTGACGTGTGTAGATGAACCACGCATGTTTGCCCGGCAATGTACAAACCTGCAAGGCTTGTGTGTTTATGTCCTTGTTGGCGCCTTGACAGTTTTCAAATCTACTAAGCAGGCAAAATAACATTACGGCTTCATGAAACCGAGATAGTGGGAGGTTTAGGTCGGAATGGGGGGCGTAGACTTGATGTTGAAGGGGGCGGGTTGGAGGCGGCCGTACACTGAAAGCCGATCATCTCACAAGCATATAACATAATTTATCCCAAACAGCGAAGCAAAGCGGCTCACTGGTCCCTCCACTATCTAGACTAACAATAACTCTATCACCTCGTTCACACCTCAAGAGTTTACATAACAAACGTGATTGTCACTAGCAAGCTTTGTTGATCTGTGTTTGATTTGTTCCAACATTGACCACCGTGTCAAACCGCAATATTCTGAAGCCGGTATTTCAGACTCGGCCTCTTTCGCATCACAAACCCATTTCAGTCAATATTTTGCAGGTTCCTTTGGCAATCATATACCGGTAGAATTAATTGCAACGTTACTGCAAATGATAATTAAAGTGCTCCTCTTTGTAGCTGCTAAGTCCACTGGGATTTCGGCAAAGTACAGGGTACGTGTGTGTGCATTCAACACGTTAGAAATCCCGTTTGGTAGCACTGTTTCGCAAGCGAAATCTCAGAATCTTTTTAGCCCCCAAGCACTAAAAGCTGTGGGAACTCCGAGATAATTTACACGATTATAATAAGTGTGTATAGATCAACTTTTAACACACTATGAGGTCTTGTATACATTTTGTCTGATTGCTAGCATGCTGAGTGTTATTTGAGTTATCTATATGGCAATTAGTATATACTCGTTGTTTACAGTTCAGATTTATCCTGCTAAGTTATCGTGAGTTTAAAGAGAAACAAATCATGTCGATATGTCGGGAAACGTTGCCTGTTAATAGTAGTAGTTTTAACCGCCTGCTGTTTCAGTTTAAATCGCTCACTTTTACAAATAAATTACTTTCAGATCTGTTCTCACGAGTTTAGGTGTTAAATACAGTACTTCCTTCTAAATTTTAAATGGCAGTGCATTATAGTGGCTGAGGTGGTGCGAATATTCCGGTTCTTCTATTAATAGCATCCTGTTAAGCTAATATTCCAGACCTCTCATCTGGCTAGTTCACAACATTTAACGGATATCTATAAAGTTTTTGTATTTAATTGACCAAACAACATAAACTGATAAATACCTACCTCGCTTTGGCTATCAAGCATCCGTCAATGACGTCTGTTTCCAATGCAACCCTCAGCAAACAGATTCTAGCGAACTTCCGCAACAGGAACCTTGTTCGGTTTTCTGTTCTTCCGTGCAGCGGGACTTTGCTATTGCTCGCTAACTAACAACACACATGCAGCGAGAATGGAGACTCTCAGTCAGGTGTGGTTTCGGAATTATCGGCGGACTAGAAATTGATAGATTTAATTAGTTTATGTTTGATGTGCCGCCTTACTCTGATGGTTCTTCAACTAAGCTACGCATTTATAAACCCGACTCGTTGTAATAAATTGGACTTCAATATAAACTGTTGATACGCCAGCAGCTGCTCTAGTTGGTCCAAAACCATGCCCTATTATTAAACCGAATTGAGAGGTCGTGTCACAAAGGAACTGACTAGAAAGGCCATAGCGCCCAAGGGTAGGGTGGAAGTATGTAATTACAGGGAGGCCGCACGGACCTTCAACCGTGCTCGTGTTACACAGATGAAAATTCTGAGTGTAAATTGGATCGGAACGCCCCCTACTCATATTTTTTTGACTTGGATGATGTCGGCAAGATATATCGAGGAGTGAAGGGTATTCTAAAACATTAAGCTTTTGTTCTTTTTGTGTCATCCAGAGAATATTACAACGTGGGTTTGACGCTGCTTCGCGTAAAACAGAGGGAAATGTTAGCGAGGCGGTCTCCTTTGCTATTGTCTGCGAGGACATTGCTTTTCTTAGGGCTCTGATAAGAATCTCTCTGGAATTGAATTCGGAAGGTCATGTATTTTTAATCGAATGTTTAGCACGAACTTGACAGCCAGTCAGTGGAAACAGTTATGCTTAAATGAATTTGGCATAGAATACCTTGTCGGCCTGATCAAACGACATGTCTTAAAATGCCATTGTAAATTAAGAAAGTAAACGGAGGTATTTACATAACGGCAGTCGTAACGAAAGTCCTTGTTTGCTAAATGCTTTGTTTAACTAAAAGAGTTGTTTACAGTTTGTTAACTTTCATCGGATTGGCGTTTGGGAGTAAACATAAAAGCTCACTCCTCAAGTAAATTAATGGGCTCCGCGAGAAAGGAAACTGAAGGAACGGGGTGTTTGAACATGCGTTGTCTCCCAAGCTCCTTTTGTTTCGCCTCCAAGTCGGTTTCATGCTAAATCAAAGAATGGCTATAATTAGATAGTATGTTTTGTTGATTTGAAGCAACCTCAAGGGCCTATTCATATGAAAACATAAAGAAGCACTGCACTGACAGATGAATTATGCATTCACTGACACGTGGAATTTTAACTGAACCTATGATGCGATATAGCGTATATTACAACCGCATTCAAGCAAACAAGCGAACAATTGCAGTAATTAAATCAAGAAAGATCCTCCGTTTGTTTGAGTTTCTAGTTTTGCTAAAGTGGCACGATTTCAAGGTGGTAATTTAGCAGTGATAGGTGGTGGTTCTTGAATGTAAGAACTTAGTAATTTCTTCGAGTTGAGATAAACTAGTCATCCTTAAATGGTTCGTTAAATATCGACTTGATACTAAGTTGAGTGTTTGTTTGTGCAGATGCAATGGTGAAATAAAATAACACAAATCAAGAAAGTTTAAAGCTGTCATTTTTAATAAAGTATAAAGTTCATTATAGTATTATTACCATAAAAGACAGCTGAACATTTTAGAACTGTAATCACACCTTGTTTCCTCTGACACCTGAGTACCTTGTTAAGCCTTTGAACATTATACGAGAAGGCATCAAATCTTCTGAGTTGTTAGTATTTCGATCGAAATCTTAGTGACTTGACTTTAAGCTTATTGTTTACACAAAGTTTGAATGCTATCGTTTTGACTTTGGTTGGAAACACATGCAGTACCGTTGACCCGAAACTGTTGTATAAAAAGTATAGAACAAACTTATAAAAGTTAAACCAACAACAACGTTTTTGTACACCTAGACGTCCCTGTGCGTTTGTTTGGTCAATCTAATGTCCGAGGTGCTATTAAACACATGAAAGAGTTAGCGTCTGACACGATATGAGAAAGCACATGTATAATGATTTATGCATTCAGAAGCACAGACTTTTGTTGCGAGGTTTATATACGGCCAGTTGGATAAGATTTTAGCATGTTCTGTTGCTATATATCCCCCGGGCACAAGTAATTGTTTCTCGCCGCAAACGTGTTTGCAAGTCAGCGAAGAACAAATAAAAATTTCCCATTCCTGCCGTCAGTGACCATCACTGCTGACATTACTCTCCAACAGAAAGTTACGGTGTTAAAAGTTCCAATCACCTGTTTCTAGTTTTTTAATAAATTGCCTGATTCAGAAGCTGAATGAACAGACGACGGTAAATCGAATTTTATTTTAGTCAGCAATGGAGCAACTTCGCCGGTTGAAGTAACAAAACGATTATGTTTATCATATTGATGGTAGATCATAGTGGCATTATATTATATATCAAGTACAGAAATTACTATAATATATATTGCAAAATCTATTTTAATAGAGCTGCATGTACTATTATGTTAATTGTAGAGTACGGTAACTGGTAAGACTTAAAAACAAAATTTTAGAAAGAGTTGATTTCTAGTGAAACTGAGTGCTCTTCAACTAGAGTCTCGATTATACTATTACAGTGTATACGGGCGTCCCAGTTTAGTGCGTCCCTCCTTTATGCTAGACGGTTTCAGTAGACGTCATAGACAGCTAAGACGTCTGTTTAAAAACTTAAAGGCATCGCCTTAGCGAACGACGTCAAACGGGCGTCTGCCCTATATCCCGTATTTTACTATTTATACTAGACGGCTAAGACGTCTGAGACGACTAAGATGTGTTGGACGTCTAAGCCTACTTCTACTATAAATGCGGCCAATATGGACATCTTTACCGGTCGCCAAGACACTGCAAGACTTTAAAAAATATCCATGCAGCTATACTAGACATTAGTTGTTTACTATACAACTTCAATACAACGTTCTCTCCAAAAAGAAATTACATGCGGGACGGAAAGTTCTCTGTGTGTCATTGAATGATCAGTGTTTGAAACAGACAAACCCGTCTAACAGGCGGCTTTACTTTTGAGGCAATCATGCTTGTTTTCAAAATGTAAGTTCTGGAGTTTGGATACTTTCTCTAGAACCTTTGAAAAAAATCCAGCCTGTTGCAACATTGACTGCATATGTTCACACAAGGTGAAGTGTTCTGATAGAATAGTCGTTAATTTCCGCATTTCCTATATCCATTTCGTTTCCTCCTAAAGTACCTTTCGAAATTGTCATAACTTGTTAAGCATATTCCGGCCAACTGAATGAGATGTCATAATGTCTCAACACATGGGCAATATGGCCATAACGTGTGACTACTCAAATAAAATGTCTTTATTTTAAACGAAAGTTTTGAGAAGAACTATGCTATCAAAGATAGATAGATATATATATCCACGTTGAATCCTGAGAGTACCTTTCAAAACTGAGTCAAAATTTATCATGGGGAAAGACACAAAATGTGATCATTCAAATGAAAGCTTTGACGAGTACTATACTATCAAAGATTTAACCCCTTCAGTCTTGAGAGTATACCTTTCAAAACTGAATGAGATGTCGTAATTTCTCATGGGTAAAGATACAAAGTGTGACCATTCAGATACTGAAAAGCTCTTGATGAGTAATTCCCTTGTCACTTTCATAGTTTGCTTTTGGTTATATACAAAACGTTTTACCAAAGTAAACAGTGTCGAGAGAAAGGCACTAACCAAGAGTTTAATTTGAAAGATCACAGTTTCTGTTTTGTGTGGAGATTGTTGTGAAGTATCACTTAGTTTTGAAAGACACTACTAGGACTCAAATTGATGATAGTATACTCATCAATAGCTTTCATTTGAATGGTCACATTTTGTGTCTTTGCCAATGAGATGTTTTGACATCTGACCCAGTCTTGAAAGTCGCTCTCAGGACTCAAAGGGTTAATTAAATAACTTATTGAACCGGAAAACTCCACTTGGCACCAGGGACTGAGTAGAATAGAGAATTATTGTCAAATCAGTCCAAGATCTTTTCGAGGGGGGCGGACATTTACTGTACGAACAATGAAAGAATGGAACCAGTTACCTATAGAACTAAAGAAAAGCAAAAGTGTGAAGAGTTTAAAGAAGAAATTATATACATCATTAATCAGGAAACAGAAGGAAACTGGCAATTTCGGCGCATAGTTTGTAAATATCACCATTTGTTCCTG
>JAOBYG010132205.1:0-10831 GCA_025403545.1 Epizoanthus stellaris
GTGGATTTCCCCCCAAAAGTAACGACCCCCCAAAAGTAGGGGTATAAATATTTATTCGAGACCATATTTTTTCATTCAGGGTAAAAGCCTGTTAATTTTTGAGCAGTGACTGGAAAAGGGGGTTTGTTTTGTTTTGTTATTTTCATTATATTTTTACTATATACCACAAATGCAGTTGAACAGCAGTGAATTATATGTAGTTTTCTGGTACATTTAACATTGATATGTATTTATGATCTCCATATATACCTTGGCAATATGCATGGGCAATATTGTCTCCATGGTCCTGTTAATGGTGACTCCATTGCACTCAGTACACAAGACATTGCTCTCCAATTCAAAGAAAATGGAACGAAGAAATGACAAGCTGCATTTGTCTGACAGCAACCCTGTACCCTGGAACTCATTGGCAGCTAGCCCAAGTATCCGGAACAATTCCTGAATGAACTCTGCTGCACACTGCTGCTGCCCAGTCTGAAAGTCGGTGTGCTTATTAAGATAAGACACCAGTGTGGTGGGTCTCACACAACCGGGAACAGTTTCATACTGACTGACCAAGTTGGACGTGCAACACAAGACACACAGATCACCTAAAAAAATGAAATGTATCATTTATACTGCAGCAGTACAATTGGGGTGTGTTCGATTGACTGTATTCCAGAATAGGAATACATTTGGGAATATTTCAAAACTCCCATAGAAACTGAAAGCAAGAAAATGATCATTCCAAATTTCGAATTAGGATGAGCTGAAAACTTGTAGTTCTGTTTCATATATTTCTGGCTATAAAGGAATACCGGTCAATTGAGCAGATCAAAATTTCTATTCGGTATATTCAAATTATCGAACCCGCCCTTAAAGGGGAACTGAACCCTAACATTGATTCATTCTTAATAAAATCCTTTTAGTTCATAAAACAATGTTTCAAAGTCATTTTTTGCTTAACAAGAAAATTATCTGAGCAATAAAAGCCTTTAAAGTGTGAATTTCCCACCTTTTAGCAGCAATGATCGTTGATGCATATGTTTTGGTCAGCGGTCACAAATCCAAAATTGTGACGTAGGTCATGGAGAAATTGTTGCTGAGCGTGGCTTTCATTACTTGGTAGCCGATGATAGTTATTAGTATTTTGGTCTTTGACTTCTTGAGAAATTAATGATTACAACAGCGAATCATCCTGCAATCGGCAGATGAAAATTACATGTGTTCCCAATATGAGCAGGGTTCGTATGGGTCATGGAAAACCTGGAAAGTCATGGAATTTGGAATTTCATTTTCCAGATCTGGAAAGTCATGGAATTTTAGTTTGGGTCATGGAAAATCATGGAAAATGAAGTTCAGTGTATAAATTAAAGTACTTGTCTGATCAGTTGGGGTTTTTATGCATTTTTTATGTATTGTTTTCGTTTTTGCATTTTGTTACTGCATATGAAAATATCAAACAACATTGGTCAACATTAGGTCATGGAAAATACTAAAGGGTCATGGCAAAAGTCATGGAAAATCATGGAATTTCAAAAGCCGTAAAGAGTACAAACCCTGATGAGACGTCATAAATCTGAATGGAAATCCACTGACTCTTCATTTTTGAGGTGCCAGGCAAAGCGGTAAATTAAGCTTTTCAAAGCCCTATAAATTCCAAATTTTACGCATCAAGCATAAAACAACTTGGAAACATTGTTGTACAAACCAAAAGACCTTTATTAAAGATGAGATGATTTTAGGGTTCAGTTCCCCTTTAAGCTATGCATCCAGGTGCATAGCTGGCTTTAAAGGGGCTATGTCACGGCTATTTGCAGGAAAACTCCTTTACATTCATGAAACATGAGTTGTAAGTTCAACATGACAACAAGAAATGATAAAATGATTATAATTATATTAGCTGAATTAGGTGAAAACAATAAGTGTCTAAACACAAGAAACACAATTTTGACAGTGAATGGGTTAATTAAATGCATTTAATGTCTAGTCCAGTCCGAAATTAAATTGGGAGTTTGTAATCCGTTTTAATCTTCCCCAATTTTAACCGTTCGTGTTCCTTTTTGGCTTATGAGCAACTCCTTTGTGTTTGTTTACCACAGTAACCTGGAAACATTTTCAGTCCTAACCAAAAACTTCCTTTATATTGGCACTGCCCTTGGCCCAACCTATTCTCCAACAGCTTTGAGGTGTTTGCCCAGGAGTGGTACTTAACCAAAGTTTGGGTAGGAGTGTGTCACCCAGGTTCTCAAACCCTGACCCAGTTTTTACAAAAAATCTTTGAATTTTCATACCCTGTTCATGAATTTCAGCTCAAATTGCACACCTGAAATCACTAAAATGCTTACATACTATACCCTATCTATGACAAATCTACCAAAAAACTGATACCCTGTTTATGACAGAAAGATCGAAAAGGTATATATATGTACCCGGAAGTACCCCATTCCCCTGTGAATGTAGCTCAATGATATCGGTCATATCAGTCAAGTTCGGCAAGGCGGAGTTGTTTTATACGCACACATATACTGCTCACGTGAATGTTTCTTCCTTTAATTCTCGATTCAAGTCTCCAATGCAGTACAGTATGGTCAACTGAAATTATTATAATACGAACTTACTGATTATGTAACAACCTACGGGTCTAAATTATTAGAGCAATGTGTTCTCTAATCACTTGGATTTGGTCTAAGGTCAAAACAACGAAAGAAATCTATAGCTAAACTAAGGATATTACAACAACTGAACTTGAGTACATACCAACGTTTGCGGGCCGATACAACAATGAATGCGTGCTCCTAATAATCTTTATGTTCTCGCGATCTTGTCTGCCCTCCACTAATCGGTCACGTATAATCTCGGGCTTCGAGTGTCCTTTGTACTCACTAAATCATTAATTAACTATACTAATTATTTAAACAAAACAACAAACAAAGACATATCAACCTGTAGGCGGTTACATGGCTCCTCTAAATTTGAATACAAATTTATAACATCACGAAGATTGTCCTTGATAACGAGTCACTAATCAGTAAATGAATCAAACAACGTTCTCGTAGTCCGTATACATACTAGTCTTGTGCTTAACTTCGCTATGGCTCCTTGTCGGGGACTCCCGGTCTTTCGTCTTCGTTGGGGACTAGCAGGACCAGCTTGTGCACTGGCCGTTCAAGGCATGAATCTCCAACTGCCACCTTTACCTTGCGCACCAGTCCATCGTCGTCTTCTTAAGCCTCTGCGACGCGGGCCAATTTCCACTTGTTGCGCGATGTGTCGTCGTCCTTCAGGATGACTATATCATCAACTCGTACGTTTCGCTTCGGTTTATTCCACTTTCTACGTTCCTGCAATGAGTGCAGGAACTCTTTTCTCCAACGGCACCAGAACTCGTTGGTTAGGTGCTGTACTCGTCTCCACCATTTCTTTGAGTATTGGTCAGCAGTCTGGAAAACTCCTGGTGGCGGTAGGACGACCTTGGTCTTCATTGTGAGGAAATGGTTGGGGGTCAGTGCCTCAGCGGAATCTGCTGAGCTCACGTTCTCTGCTGTTAAGGGGCGACTGTTCACTACCGCTTCCGCTTCACACATGAAGGTTCGAAGGGCTTCGTCATTAAGCTGGGTGCCGTTCTTCTCCAGGAGGGCTGAGAGAACGTTCCGTACGGTACGAATCTGCCGCTCGCAGACGCCGCCCATGTGGCTGGCCTTGGGGACGTTCAATTTGAATTCAATCCAATCGCAGTTCAATTTGAGCATTTCTGCCTTCACTTTATCCCGATCCATTTCGTAGATTGCTTCTTTAAGTTCCCGCCTGGCTCCTACGAAGTTACTGCCTGGGTCACTGCGAAGTTGCCGCACGGGTCCTCGTCTGCATATGAAGCGGCGGAGGGCGTTGATGAAAGAGTCAGTCTCCAGAGTGTTGGCCACTTCCAGATGGACCGCTCTTGAGTTCATGCATGTGAAGAGGACGCCGTATCTCTTCAGCTCCTTGCGCCCTTCCTTCACGTACCATGGACCGAAGTAGTCCACGCCACAGTATGTGAATGGAGGGGTGGGTTCCAGTCTGTCTTTGGGAAGGTCAGCCATTTTCTGCTCTTGTACTGCCGCCCTGAGTTTTCGGCACGTGGTGCAGCTCTGAATCAGTTTAGAGATGATTGCACTGCAGCCGATGATCCAGTAGCCTGAGGACCGGACTTCGTTGAGGGTGAATCATCTTCCTTGGTGCTTGGTTGCTTCATGGAAACCCTTGGCAACGAGCTGTGAAATGTGTCCCTCCTTCGGTAATATGACTGCGTGCTTGACTTCATCTGCAATACTCGCCTGACGGATTCTTCCTCCTACTCTGAGAACGCCTTGATGATCTAGGAAGGGGTCCAGACGGTAGAGGATATTAGATTTCATAATGATGTTCGTCCGGTTTCTGATCCGTTCTCTGGGGCTAGCGTCAACTGTTGAGTGGTAGGCCTTGAGACTCTTTATCTCCTCCTCGAACGCGTCTTCTTGCACCATCTTGATGATGATCCCTTCTGCCTCCTGCAACTCTTCCACCATTACTGATCCGTAGACTGGTTTTAGGCTCTGTTGGTTGCCATCTTTCTTGTGCTGCACTTTATTTTGTAGTATCTTGATGTATCTGTTGCAGATGGCTACGGCTCTCTTGGCGCGGAACCAGTCTGAGAAGTACTCCAATCTCTGTAGTAGTGTCGCGGTGTGCTCCCTTACGGCTGTACTAAGAGTCGAGACCTTCTTCACTTCCTTATCATCTGGCGGGAGGGTTCCCGGTTCGTCGCGCTCTCCAAAGTCTTGCCAGCTACTGCGAAGCTCCCATAGAAAAGGTGGCCCACTTACCCATCTCGAGCTGTGGATAAGGTTCTTCGGGCTGAGGCCTCGAGATGCATCATCTGCAGGATTGCTCTTGCTCTCTACGTATTTCCATTGGTCTGGGTGTGTCCGTTCTCTGATCTGTTGCACGCGGTTCGCGACGTACGTATGGAACTGGCGTGCGTCATTGTGGATGTAGGCTCGCACGACTTTACTGTCGGTCCAGAACACTTCATCTATCTGCTTGTAGTCCAGCTCTCGGCATAGCATTTCGCTAACTCTCACGGACACCAGGGCAGCTGCAAGCTCCAGTCTTGGTATGGTCACTGGCTTGAGGGGAGTAACGCGGGCCTTTCCCAACACCAGCGAACAGTGGATAAGGTCGTTGCTGTCAACCATATCCTTCGGTACTGGCGTCGAAGAAGTGGTGCAGCTCAATGGTCTTGAGGTCTTGCATTTGTGCTGGTCTGAAACACCTTGGTGCTTCCATCTGGTCCAGCAAGGGTAGCTCGCTGCGCCACGTCTCCCACTGCGACCGCACTGCGTCAGGAATGGGGTCATCCCAGTCAACGCCTTCCTTGCATAGGAGCTGCAGGATCTTCTTTCCACGGAGCAGGAAGGGTGCTGCCAATCCCAGAGGATCAAATATGGAACTTACTGTTGATAAGATTCCACGCCTCGTAAGTGGTCTATCTCTAAGCATGATGCGGAATTTGAACGAGTCATTCTCGACGCACCATTCAACGCCGAGCACGCGTTCTGGGGGGAGCAGCTCGTTGTTCAAGTCCAGGTTCTTGATATCCTCCGCACGGTCTTCGGATGCAATTGACTCGATCACCTCCTTCCGGTTTGACGTGAACTTGTGAAGTCGGAATCCCCCTCTCTTACATATTTCCGTGCCTTTGTCAATCAGAGATATAGCCTCAGGGGTGGTTGGGACTGACTTCAAGCCATCGTCTACGTAGAAGTTTGACTTTATGAATTCAGCTGCTTCTTGACCTAGGTCGTCTGCATTATCTTCGGCTGCGGTCCTGAGGGCTACGTTTGCACAACCGGGGGAGGATGTTGCTCCAAAGAGGTGAACCTTCATCCTATATGCTTCCGGCTCCTTCTCAGTGTCTCCCTGGTCCCACCAGAGGAAGCGCAGGAGGTCGCGGTGCTCCTCATTCACTCTGACTTGGTGGAACATTCCTTCGATGTCACAGGCGAAGGCCACGGGCTCTTGGCGGAAACGGCAGAGGACACCAATCAGGGAATTTGCTACGTCGGGTCCTGGCAGTAGATGTCGGTTTAGGGAGTGTCCTTGGTACTCGGCAGAGCAGTCGAAGACCACCCGAATCTTATCTGGTTTCTTCGGGTGGTACACCCCGTGATGAGGTATGTACCATGCATTCTTGTACTTCTCGGGGGCTCTTTCTGCGTAGCCCTTCTCAAGCATGTCGTTCATGAAGGCGACGTAGTCCTCCTTGTATTTGGGACTCTTGTCAAAGTGCCTTTTCAGCTGATTTAGGCGAGTCTGCTGACTACCTATTACACGGGAGTTCTAGTGTTTCTTGGCGCAGTGGTAATGGCATTTCGTAGTGGTTGTCGTCAGTTTTGTGGATCCCTTGGGTCGTTATGTTCATAAATTTCAGGTTGTCTTGTGATATTGGCCCTGCATGGGCATGTGTCTCAGAGAAGTCCTGTTCGAACATATTCTTGACTGCCAGGGGTGTTATGATCTCCTTATATCGGTCAGGCTGTACGAACCGAGTTGATGCTGATTCATCGCTTCCCATTTCTCTTGTAACGATGCGGTGGCATCCAACGTATCCGACACCGTCATATTCTCCATCACCTTCGGCGCCAATGATGCCCCAACCAAGAGCAGTGCGAATTGCGTATGGCTCTGTGGACCTTCCTGGGATTACGTTCCTCGGCTTGATGGCTCGGACGCAATTATTGCCGATCAAGAGGCCGACCTTTAGATCTTGGCGGTACAGTGGTATTTTCTCTGAGATTGAGCGAAGGTGTTTCCACTTCAGCGCGGTTTCCGGTCGAGGGATTTGCTCGCGTCGGATGGGAATTTGCGCTCTGGAATATGTCCTTGGCAGGGGTAAGTGGACCTCCTTATCATGACGAGAAACAACTAAGCCTTCGATCTTCTGGGTGTTGACGGTTTCTATTGCGTGCATAGTTCCTAGTTCAAGGGTGATTTCTGGACCTCTCATGCCGAGCTCTTCTCTTATCTCGTCGGTTATAAAACAGGTATCACTTTGATCATCGAGGACTGCGCATACTTGCACCTTTCGTTCTGGGTCGTCTCGATGGTGTAGCCATACTGGCACAATCCGAGAGGTAGTGGTTTTGCTGCAGCCGCTTGCATGACAGACACTTACGCAACTGTTGGTCGCCTTCTCCGTTTCTGCGGGGTTTTCGCTTGTCTCGTCAAGGTCGGGCGTGTAGTGCAGTACTGTGGCATGTGCTTTCTTGCAGACTTTGCATTCTATCTTTTCCCAGCACTGCCGTACCATATGACCTCTTGCCAGACAAGCAAAGCAGATGCCCCTTGACTTGCAGAATGCCACTCTCTCCTTTATTGACTTAGTTAGGAATGCTTTACAATGTTCGAGGTCGTGCGACTCATTGCAAAGCAAGCATGAGACCTTTCTCGGGTCCGTCGAGCCACCGCGTCCTCGCGAGTCATGTGTTTCAGCTCCGGTCGCCGTGAATGCTGTGCCACGAGGATATTTCTTGTCAGGTCCAGTCTTAGGGTACTTTGGATTCTCTTTCTCTATTCCCCTTCTAGTCGCACTCAGCGCTTGGTACGAGAAGACCGGATGATTTGCGTCTTGCGATGCCTCTTGAGCAAAGTCTACGAAATCGTTAAATGTGTATTCTCCACGCTTAGCTTCCACCTTCTTCGCACTCTTGCTCCACTTGTTGCAGCAGTGGTTTGGAAGCCTAGCCGCAAGTTCCAGAATGGCAGAGAAGGTGTCAAATTCCTTCAGGTACTTCACTGTTTTCATTGTTTCTTGAGTCATGATGAGGAAGTCACTGTATTCTTGCAGCTCTGCGCTCGAGACACAAATCGGCCAGGCCTTATGTTTCTCGCGGTACGCTTCATAAATTTTGAAGGGGTCGCCGAAGCGCTCCTTAAATATCTTCCTTGCCCTCTGGTAGGCGTCTTCGGTTCTCAGTCCCAGTAGTCCACTGATCATTTTGCCTGCGGCTCCACTTGTGTACTCTCCTAAGTAGTACAGTTTATGGCTTGGTTTGATCGTCTCTTCTTCGATAAGAGCATCGAAGGCGCTCTCCCACTTCGGGTACTCCAGGATATTTCCCTCGAAAGCTGGAGGCTTTGTCACCGGGAGTGTCATCCTTTTCAGCAGCTCAACTTGCTGTCTTTGTATTTCTGTGTTTTCCCTTTGTATCAGGTGAAGTTGAACGTCTGAGAGGGGAGTTAGATTTCCGAACGAGCCAACTTGTGTCAGTGGTACGTGAGCAGGCATCGCTGGACCGAAAATGGGGGGGTCGCGCGAAACGAAAGAGGGCGAGATCACGTCGAGAGGGATAGGAAAGGGCCCTTTATCTTGAGGGGGCCCAGACGTTCTCGTTCTTGCGTTGGCAGTTGGATCGGAGTTGCTCGACTCTTCTAGGATATTCTGTATGGCTACTGCTGCACTTATTTCTTCTTGGAGGCTTTCTTGCTCATGAAGCCGTTCCAACTCCTTCTGTTGACGTTTCAGTTCGTCTTGTTGCCTATCAATTTCCTGCAGTTTTTTCAAGCTTTTCATCTTCGCCTTTAATTTTGCGGCTTCGATAACGGCGCGTTTTGAAGATGAAGTTGAGGTACTGGACACTGATGACCTCCTGGAGCTAGAGCGACCGGACCTTTGTGACAGTAATTCCATTCTATCCTGTTCCTGATCCTTAATCCTCACCTTGAGATCGGCTAGACAATCGAGAAATGTATCGTACGCAGTTGTGTACTCTTCATATTCTAGTTGCTGGCCTCCTTCATCGCCTACTCTAATTAGCAAGTCTATTAGGGCCTCGTGCAGGGATTGAAAACTCTTCATGTCCATTTCCAAGCCGTCTCTTCCCGCAGTTAGTTTGATTAAGTCAACAGACTCTCTTCGCAGTGTGTCGACATTGCGCATTCGGTTTTTCAAGGCATTTCTCGTCTTTTCTCGTTTCTTCTTGGCGATTTCTAAATCCATTTGTAGACCCCTTTCGGTACGTGATCGAGTGCGGCATTCCTTGAATGCTTCGAATTCCATTGAAGTCGCGCATGTTTGATCTGAAATTTCGCCCTGTTCTAACGCATTTTGGGGCAGATTCTGAGCCCCATTTTCAGGCACATGTTCAGACGCATTTTCTTTACTTATCGGATTTGAGTTACCTAAATCGTCTCCGTGTTCTTTAGGGTGTTCGGAGGTCATGATTTCTTATACGTGTCACGTCCCGAAGGATTCGATGTCTAGCTCTACATGTGGTATAATACCCTCGTTGTTGACTGTGAATGTAGCTCAATGATATCGGTCATATCAGTCAAGTTCGGCAAGGCGGAGTTGTTTTATACGCACACATATACTGCTCACGTGAATGTTTCTTCCTTTAATTCTCGATTCAAGTCTCCAATGCAGTACAGTATGGTCAACTGAAATTATTATAATACGAACTTACTGATTATGTAACAACCTACGGGTCTAAATTATTAGAGCAATGTGTTCTCTAATCACTTGGATTTGGTCTAAGGTCAAAACAACGAAAGAAATCTATAGCTAAACTAAGGATATTACAACAACTGAACTTGAGTACATACCAACGTTTGCGGGCCGATACAACAATGAATGCGTGCTCCTAATAATCTTTATGTTCTCGCGATCTTGTCTGCCCTCCACTAATCGGTCACGTATAATCTCGGGCTTCGAGTGTCCTTTGTACTCACTAAATCATTAATTAACTATACTAATTATTTAAACAAAACAACAAACAAAGACATATCAATCTGTAGGCGGTTACACCCGGGAGTGTTTGTTCTCAACTGAGATTATGTGATTCCTGTGCAAAGAACTTTGTTCAAACACTGAAAATCTTCTGACACAAAAAATTTTCATCTTTGAAAACTGGCCCGCCTGAAACTGCCCCCCACCCCCCAAAAAAAATTCATGGTCTGTAATTGTTTTGGGTTTCTGTACCAAGGCGGCAGTTTTTATGTGAGCTCCCCCCACCTTTTCCCTTTCCCCATCCCTTGGTTGTAGTTGTCAATTTAATATGAAATATTAGCAGTCTTGGTAATTGTGTTGTTTTCGTTTTCCATCTGTTGTTTCCATCATTTCTGTAAAATATGTACTTTCTCATCCTCAGAGACCCAGGGGCAGTCCATTGGGTGAGAAAAAATTCAGCTCCTCTTGGCTTTTCTTTCGCACCCTGTCTCTCGCCCGATTGACCGCCCCTGGTCTCCGAGGATGGCACTTTCTGTGCATAATGTTTACAACACATTTACAGTTAAATTAATTGTAAAACACATGTGGACTGGTCAAAATCAGCATCCTTTCTTTGATAAATTTCCAAATTCTCCAAATATTTATCAATCTACAGATTGAAACTAGTTTCACTACAAGGAAAATGTAAAACAACGATTATATTTACATTATTTACAGCAGCACGTCTAATATAAATACAGTAAAAGTTTCTGCTTATAAACCCTGGGCTTGTACTGCTGATATTATACAGCAGTCGGGCATGTTTTAAAGATCTAAATGTAACATGTTAATATAATGGTACCTTTTACAGCAATACAGGTGCAGCTGTTACTTGGAGGGAAAAAAACAGTTCTTCAATTGTGTGCCTGGCTTTTCTTTGTCTTCCCTTCATTTTAATTTCTAGTGGAACATTTTAATGTTTGCTACCACCACCAATGTGCCATCTTCTCAGGGGGTGAGGGCCATCTTACCAGGAGCTGATGGCCATCTTCCCAGGGGGGTGAGAGCCATATTCACAGGGGGAAATGGTTGCACTCTTAGGGTGCTTTCCATTTGTCAGATCAG
>JAOBYG010132316.1:0-10830 GCA_025403545.1 Epizoanthus stellaris
AACGTGTAAGATAGGTTTAATAATAATAATAATAATAAGTATTTATATAGCGCCTATACCTGTCGGCTCTAGGTGCTTTACAAAAACACACACTGATAATGAAAATTAATTAAATTAAGATAGGGTTAAAGATATTTTTTAAAATGTCAGTTTTCTGCCGAAAGTTTGATTCAACCCTATCTTTATTCCTGTGATAAAACAAATAGTATAATCATTATATCTTCCCTGTTGTAATACAGAATAAATCTACTTCAATCTACTTGTATTTCAGTGGTTGTGAATAGTCTGGGCATGACAAAGCAATGTACAGTGCAGTGCCACCCTACACTTTACAACAAAGTACTTATTCTCCTTTGCTTTCTAGAATATCTGCAACTCTAGTTGGCATTTGACAATATATTTACACAGAAACAATATTGAAAATTGCACTAGCTGGTCAGATCCCTTTTAAGTTCATATCTTGAATTACTGTACACAAAGAGATTCAATCGCATAGAACTACGTCAAATGCCGTACTTCATATGAGCCAAACTTAATCACAGTTTAGGTCAACCCAAATTAATTAACTTCGCCTGTTGAGTCAAACGTCAAACTTAATTCAGCGTAACAAACACTGTAAAATAAATAGCAAAACTGGCCTTGTTGATCAGCGGACACTCAAAGACGACTTCTAAAATGCTATTTATGCATTTGCTTCGGCACATTTAAAGATTGGCATTTGACTCGGAGTTGATCCTCAGTCATAATCCCCAGCTGCTTCAGTCGTGAAGATTGGCTAGTCAATCCAAATACAATCAGTTGAACTTAATTGAGGCAAATGCTGAACTTCACATGAAGTCATTTCACGCAGGACTTAAACATAACTAGTGCATGCTAGCCCCCACCTGAAATGCAATTCCTATGGTCTTGCCATACTGGAATGCCAGTTCTTGAGCATCTGGAGCACATCCACTAAACACTGCAACCTGGATGAGAGGTAAAGTTGCCATTAGTAAATACAGCAACATATGTGGCTACTACCTGCAGATGCAGGGCTTATAGATTTCTTCTTCTGAATATTCTGTATAGAAGGTACACATATTAAGATAATAACAAAATCTCCAGCAATTTCAGGTGAATTGTTTTCATTGAAAACTGAGTGACATAATACTGGAATGAGTTTCCTTCCAGTGCGACTTCGCACCGTGGCTATATTACTGTTTAATTGCACTAGAATGAGTTCATCTCGGTAGGTGTACCAGATTGAAATGTTTGCTCTGGTACAAAATCTGGCCACAAGGTGTATTGGCATCATGAAAAACAGGTACAAAATGTATCCATTCCAGTAGTGAAATTAGTCCCTGGTTGATTGATTTTGATCAACATTTTCTTGGGCATCTGTTTGTTGTGACGTGCCTGGCGAGTAGTTTCATTCTGGTAGGAGCATCTTCCATGTAGATGTGGTACAAAATCTATGTTCTGTATCAGCATAAATTTCATACCAGCATCACGTACGACCTTATTTATTGGTACTAGCAATATCTTCAGAAAGTAGGGTCACCTGAAGTCATTTGCAGGGTGTAAAGGTGTGTGGAGGTTAAAAAAAATTAGGGAAATATAAATTGTAGGAAGTCAAGAACGGGAGAAAAATAGGAACCAGGCACTCTGCAGTAATCCATTTTCAAACAACAAGCTAAGAGTTGAAAACATCATGGGAGTTCAAACATCAGTGAATGTACACATTTATATAACGATTATTCCAGCAATGTTTGTTGGATATGATATGGTAAACAGTCAACAAGGTGTACAGCACTGAGTTGCCTATAATCACCTCGTAATCAATGTGCATACATTTTTCACTTATTTTTCATTAAAACATTCTTGCTAAATCTAATTTTACAGCTCTCAATACAAGGTCGAATCGACGAATGTGAACTGATATTAAACCAGGGGCCAGTTGCATAAAAGCTGGACATTGGGTGTTAGTCTAACGTCTGATATTGTTGCATGGGATTTCCTAATGTTTAACGTCTGATGTTAGACTAATGCCCAACATCCAGCTTTTATGCCACTGGCCCCAGCAATTTTTATGCCAATGAGAAAGCACCTGTAACCAAGGAGATTGTATTTGTAATGCAACTTATACTTCAAATTGTAATTCAAGTCCATTTAAGACAACTTAGATAAACAGTCCTGGATTAATCAATTTCCCAACTCTCCAATAGTGCACATATCAATAGTGTCGTGTAACCTTGGTTTGATACTGGACAGTGGTTTGGGAAATAGCTGCATAATTTATTAATAGAAGCTAACAGAAAGCAGAATCGCATAAGAAGTCAATACTTACTCCCTTACAACAACAAGCAATCAAACTGGCAGTTTTCTTGTATGTTTTTTTCAGGTAATGTCCAAACCTTTCATCTGGGTCTTCCTTGGAGCCTAGCTGCATAAATTCACCTACATTCATAGTTCACAAAGGCATTAAAACACTTTTTACACCATAGGTAATCTTTTCCAGGATATTATTTCCACTGAAGAACTATTTAAAAAGAACTCAGAACCACTTTTTTCAAAGTACTATAAAAATAGTTAAAAACTCCTTAATAATAAAGATGGATGGTTGCATTCAGATGATGCTTTTGTAACTAGCTAGATGTACTTATCAGGGTACGATTCAAATATTTTCTTGAGCTTGTAAGACCAACATTATATTGGCAGGGCAAGTCATTTCATGAATTTAAGCTCTGAACTCACATGCTTTTTTCTGGAAAATTGTAGGCTGTATTCATTTTGTCCTACAAATATGCTTTTCTGGCCTATTTTTTACATGCCAAATGGTTAGCCTTTATCTTTAACCATATTGGGTGGCATATGACCTCTCCCTCTCCCCCTGCCCATTTATAGTATAGAGAAAGGATGCAAGTATGAGGGTTAATACTAATGTGACTGCTAAAGTTGTATATGTTGTACCTCTAACTAGGTCATCTACTGTTATTGCAAGCAATTCCACTACTTGAGAGTTGCCTAACTTTGCCAGTGCCTGAGATGCACACGATAGTATGTAGTCCCCTGCTAGTACACATGCTTTGTCACCAAATGTCCTGTTCACTGATCTCTTGCTCCTCCTAGTATCGGCACCGTCGATGACATCATCATGGATCAGACTGGCAGTATGGATCATCTCAGATATCATGACTACAGTGTCTTGGGAGGGCAACAGTTCCCTGTAATGTAAGAGTTCATCACTATCACTGAGAAAAAAGGCAATTGTATCATATTTTAGAAATGCCTTGCAGAAAATATCCTCAAAGACATTTAAGATGTTACTTGTCCCATTATTATATATATATTTTTTTGTTAATATTTTTATTCACATTAATTTATAATCTTCGAACGATTATTTTTGAGATCAAGAGGGTGGGGCAGGTTGGGATGGGTTGAGCTTTAAAATTAAATATATTTTTTATTGTTGTGAGTTTATTGTTTTTCAAAGCTCTTAATTATTCTTCTGTTCAACTCCAAGGATTGTAACTTGACTCACAATCAAGTTGTACAAGTTATCATTAAAATAGGGTAAAGCATTTTCTTCAAGTGACTGCAGATTTTTTATTGGGAATTCATAAATTAGTCACGTCATTTTGAATTCAGCCAAAAGGTATGAAATGTTTGTGTACATGGGTGCAAGATTTCACTTTCTAGTGGTGGCTAACAGTACATGTGCAATAGCCTGTGTGCAGCTGCTCTGTACCAAACTCTGGTTGGTCAGTTTGTTTCTCGTTAGGAATGTCTATGTAACAGTGACCAAATACTTGTTCTATAATTAATGCAATTATTAGGCTAATGTATGCAAAAATCATTGGCTGCCACGCTGTGAAGAGCTAGGGAAGAGCTGCAGGGAAACATATTACTTCATGTTTTTTCACTTTATTTCAATGTTTGGGATTTTAGAAGTAGGCAACTTTTGAAAGTCCAAGGTGTTATTCAGTATCGTAAGTAAGGACATAGTTGAAGAGCGAAGTGCGAAAATCAATTTTAATAGCACAGCGCTGGATGGCTGTCTACACAACACATTTATAGAGGCAAGCAGTGCAAGGGTTCCTCCAACACTTTGGAAAGGAATCTCAGGTGAAGTGTCCTGGCTGCATATAAGAATGGATGAATAAATATGCTTTGTTAAAAATCTTGTGAGTCTCTGTATGCATTGACTCACCAAACCTTAGCTGCCAAATGAAACGTGGTGTTTCCTTCTCTGTCCGAGTATAAATATAAAATTATTTGGCTTTGCTACAGATTTTGAAAACTCATTTTGGGATGAGATTAAAACAGAAGCTTCTTAGCTTGTTTCTCCTGGGCATCTGGAAATACATTCACAGCCCAGTTAATTATGTTGGAAGTTGCATGATTATTCATTGAGTCTGATGCAATATAGCTATAAATTATGATCAGGAATCAAGCTTTCAATTTTGAACTGTGACTGAACAGATGGTTCTCTTTGGATGCGATTTCTCAGAATCAGTGCTATCTCCCTCTTGGCCAATGACAGTATTTGTATGATACAAAAGCCAATCAGCTCTTGTGTTATAATAGGCTTACAAACAAACCAATCATAGCTACTTTCAAGGATCCAGAAAGTAGAGTGATGTCACAGAACAAGATTAGGGTATCTGGAACATAATTGGTTATATGCAAAAATGAATCGGCTACCGGTAGGTATGGTCTACATGCCCAAGCCCTGACAAACTACCTGGATCTGCAGTACACTAGCCAACAATGTCCGATAGGACATCTTGAGATCAAACATTTTGATATTGCTCGACAACCCCCATTCTTGTCATAGAAATGTCATAAACTTGTTGAAATTCACAACACACTGGCCAACAATTGAATATTATTTGTTGGCCAACAAAAACTTGGCTAGTGTGCTGTGGCCTTAAGCTCTACTTCCACATGACTGCACAGCAGTTATCTCTCTGGTTTAATATTGGTGATGCAGAGAATTCAAGAAACTGTGTTGCACAGTGTCTCACCTGTGGTGGTGCACATGCTCGTTACAAGCAGAAGCCATGAGATGAACTATTAGTGGCCTAATGAACTTGCCTTGTCCATCAAAATAGTAATGGCTTACTTCCTGAAGGGATTCAACAGAGGTAACAAGTTCCTAGAACAAAGTGAACAATGTCAACTGTCAAGTTTGTAGGTGTACAGTGAGGGATGCAATTCTTGATAGAATTACACAGGGACCTCTTATGTAGTGAGAGTGTTAAAACAATTTAAATTGATTTCTAACCTTGTGTTTGACTGATTTTTGTGGTTATTGTTTTCCATTGTGCACTGGAATGATCAATCAATATAAAACTTATCGATGTAGATGTAAAATAAACATGATATACATCGAATGCGTGCTCTGATTGATTTAAAATCAATAACTAAAGTCAGTTTCTATAACATCTATCAATATTTCACTTCATTTATAAAGTATATACATCCAACCAAAACTTACTTTCTTTATTATTTCATGAAGAAGTGTGACATGTTTCTGTGTCGAAATAAGTGGGTCCAGACCTTCCCTGTCTGTTTCATTGCTATAGTGCCTGAAAAGACAAATATTTTGTATATTCTTTGACAATATTTAGGGACCTCTATCATGCAAGTTTGAAAATTATGAATGTTGGCTCAATTCTAATCACGGGAGTTTTGGTTTTCCACAAATGGCAATGGCCCTTTGCATGTTAATGCCATATCTGTCTCCTCAATTATGCCGATCTCAAATATATTATTATTGTTATTATTATTATCATTATTATTATTATTAATGGATTAAATAGGCTAAAAACTTTTATAGTTAGAATTTTAAAAAAACCCAAACGTTTTCATCCTTATAGGGCATCATCAGGCATTAGTATAAGCTACGCCTGAGGGGAACAGTTTTGCGATGTAACAATTGACTTGCTTGTTTAAGGTTGTTTGCTCACGGTTAATTATCAAGCCTTCTGTTATCTTCCTTCTAAACAGTGACTTGACAACACAAATAACTTTCCATGCAAAAGAATGCACTGGATTACTGGAAATTCTGCAATTACTGGAATTCTAACTATAAAAGTTTTTAGCCTATTTAATCCATCGGATTTTTAGCAAATATTATGACATTATTATTATTATTATTATTAACAAATATTCTCTCATAATGTCTCTTGTAACAAAACATGTGTTTATATATACAAGAAAAATCCAGCAGGGCAGTCAAACTGAAAATTTTCAATTTTTTTAAAATATAGCACTCAGTTAGCTTCAGAAGTGAATTCCTTCTGTACTCCTCTATTTTGCTACAGATCCCACTTAAAATTGCCATGTGCCGAACATATATACTTATCTTTGCTCTCCCGGGAAGAATAGAATATCAAACGTTAAAAACTGGAAAATCATTGAGAAACTTTAGTTTGTTCACTCCCGTGTTGTAATTCTTGCCTTGATTTATACCCATGATGCACTCAAGAGCGTGAACTCCTCTATATCTTGTCCACTTTCCCCGCCCTTCAAGAATTTGCATTGTCTCAGTGAACCTCAAAAAAGAGTTAGAAAGACCAGCCACAGGCCAGTCAAGTTAGCAAAATGGACACCTCCAAATACCCATCCCTTCAAGCTCAAAAAACCTAAAAACAACACCTCAGAAAGACAATCATAGCAGAATCACACGACATAAACCGTCAGTAAATGTCAAGTATACCATCGCCAGACTCGTGCCGCTCTTCATGCGTGTATGAATATGCCCCGATAATATGGGTACCGGTATCGTATGAAATGCAACTGCACTGTACTTATTCGTTGCAACTGCAAATGTAAAGAAGATCGGCGAGGTTTAATACACTTACCTGCATATATTTATAGATGCCACTGGCGCTGCTTTGTGGAGCTTTCTCAGTGTCTGTAGTTGGCAGTAACTAAAACCTAATCCGATGAAACCGGGTTGCGATATGGGACCTGGTAATCGGGCACACCCGCGAACCACCAACCCATGGGAAATACTTCCTTTAAGACCTCTTTTGGTACTCAGACAGCATCTAGAAACGAACTTAACATCTCGCAGAACGTTTACGTTGTTAGGTAATAATATGTAATTTGAAAATGCTGCAGAACTTGAGAAAATTCTACGATAACACTTGAACCTCCTGACAACTGCAGCCGCCATCTTGACGCTGACACATCTTCAACCCGAAAGGCATTATGGGAGAATTTATTTGTTTACACAAAATCAGAGAATAACGTCGTTTTCGAAGATCGGGTACGCGTCGTGCATGGGGTGTTTACTGATTTTGAATCATTGTGATTCCAAAGCAGTTTTCCGCGTTTGTCGTAGTGACTGTTATTAACTGGCTGTAAATTGAAGATTAGCTATCGATTAGCTAGTTTTCGTGACTTATTTTGCAGTTTTGGGCTCAAATCTGTGTTACAAGCGACCATTAGCCGATTAGGTTATTGTGCTTGGCCCTCGATCAATTAACCTTGTGCTCAAATCTGGAGAAATCTGAACAACGCTCAAGGTGATTAGTCGTACAAGGGAACAACAAGCTGGCTGCTGGGGGATTGTTTCATCACGTTAGTGAGAAATTTAGCGCGTTGAGTCCACACAAGTTCTGGCAGGCGGAATCGTCGGACAGCTTTAAACCATAAGCCAAGTCGATATCTGAGACAAAGGAAGCTTTGAACACGCAAGGAAATATGGCTGAACCTGAACAAAACAAGATAGCCGAGGCGCCTCGAAAACGTGGCCACCCAAGAACCAGGCCTGAACTCGATCCCACTGCCCCGAAAAAGCCCAGGCCCCGTGGAAGGCCAAAAGGTTCCAAAAACAAACCCAAACCTGAAACCAAAAAACCGCAGAGCCCTGTCAAAGACAAAGGTGGTCCCAGTGCCAATGCTGATTCACCCCCGAAAAAGGGCCGTGGGAGGCCCAGAGGTTCTAAAGACAAGCCAAGGGCCCAAGGATCACCACCACGAGGACGGCCCAAAGGTTCAGTGAAGTCACCAGCAAAGCCTCCCCAAGATGGTGAAAAGAAGCGTGGTCGTGGCAGGCCCCCTAGGCCTAAGGCAGCAGTAGCACCTGTCACATCTGCCGAAGAAAAGTCTGAATGAGAAACCAGTAACCGGAAGAAGTTAAGATGCAGGTTTATTATATAACTCTTGTCCTGCTAAAGACTATTTTGATAAAACCAAAAATTTCCAAATTTTTAAACCAGTGGCGAAGACCCATAACATGAGCATTCATTTTGCATCTCTAGAAGAGTTAGATGTTACTTGTTTCTTACAATTGAAGAGTTGAAAATTGTCATAAAATTAGATTTTTTAAAAATTCAGCAGGACAAGTGTTAATTAGCTCCAGCATATAAACTGATATGCTGCATGAAATACCATAAATTCCTGGTTATAATCCCCCCAGACTTTATAATCCTTCCTGGTTATCAGTCCACTGGTTCCATAATGTTGGGTGGTGCTGTGCCCTCCCCCAAACATTTGGCCCTTGTTTCTCCTTTTTGTAGGATGGCTCCTGAGCAATCCACGTTTGGTAAGGTTTTTTTATTGACTGCTCTCTGCAAATTCAACCCTTTACAAATTTGTATAAACTCAGGGCTTATAAACAGGATTTTACGGTATCTAATCTTGAAATTCTACTGGCTATCCTTTTATCTGTTTCCTGCTTTGTATATTATAGTTATAAGCATATTTTATATAGGTATTATATTTATAGTTGTAGTTTTTGTATCTAACTGATTACTAGTAACCAGAATTAGGTAGCACAGTTCTCTTGGGAGGGGAAGTGGGCATTGGTTAGGACACTCTAATAAGCACCCACCCTCAAGGTCCCAAAATTAAATAAGCACCTACCGCCCCTCCCCTTCTCAATATTTTTGGTTTTGTGCATCCTTGCTGCATGTAAGAGTCTCTCCCAAAGTTTGACACAGCACCAGAGAACTCTCTCACCCTGAAATTGAGTGAGACTTGCTAAGTAGAAATTGTTAAGTTTAAGACAGTCAACACACTTTTATTACTTTGTCCATGTTTACTTTTTGTACCTAATTGTTTTGTTGAAGCGAAATAAACTCGTTATTCTTTATTTTGTTATTCTGTAAAAAATGTTCTCATTGAAAATGATGAAAATTAAATAAGCGCCCACCTTCGAATAGGTGCCTACCCTCAAGGTCCCAAAATTAAATAAGTGCCCAGGGCGCTTGTTCGAATAAATATGGTACTCATGATGAGAAACTTATCGCTTGTAACGTACTGCAGACCCTAGAACTTACAGCCTAGGTAATTATTTTTTTCATCGTTTAATAGTATCTTATATATTCCATCCCAAAGAGCAGCTTAAGACAACCTGTCTTTGTAAACTTCCCACAAGTTAAAGTCACATTTTATTCAGGATTGTATCTTTGTGTTTGGCTGTTTTGTAACCAATTGATATCCATTCTTGTTCATGTTTGGTTTATTCTTGGTTTAAGCACATACTACTGTAGAAATATCAGATGAAAGATGTTTGGTATATGATGTGCCCAGTTTCTCAGAGAGCCCCACCAAGTTTCTTCATATAGTTTTAGACTGTCTCTACATGATATTGGCACAATTGAGTTTCATTCCGGTATAAAACATGGAAGATGTTCATTCCAGAATGAAACTATATATAGCTAGTCAACAGAAATGTCGGGACAGGTGGATGCCCAAGAAACAGATCAAAATCAACCAATCCTGGTTACTCATTTCCATATCAGGATGAACCGGTACCTACTTTACATGATACTGGTGCAACAACTGGTCAGATTTACTACTCCAGGTGGAACAAAAATTTTAATGTGGCACATGTACAGCTACTATGATGATCTTGATCCAGTACAAGTGTACCGGTATAAGATTGTAAAAGGGATCATGTAAATTTATAGAGGAACTGGGATGGATTTGTACCGGAATGAAACTTCCAGTATCATGCAAAAGCCACCTTAGAAGATATTTGGTCCATGGGCTTGGAAACTATTGACACAACTTTACTATGCAGAACTAAACTATTGAGTGGTACAAACTATTTGAGGCCAAAATATGTGATTTACTATAATGCTAAATAACTTCCTCCATTTTGACTGGGAATAACTATTATTGAGACACTGACTTTGTTGTGTTTTAGTTGCTCCAGTAACCATTTGTATGTGCCTTGTTTCATACAGATATGTAAAGATAAATTTAATAGAGGAAAATTAAGAAACAGTATAAAACAGAAATGCAAAACTTAAAAGTTTTTAAACTTAAAAGCATATATTACTATATATTATTTTTTAATGTATTATTCAAAGACATCCTCCACTGGTGATACATGAAAAACAAATATTTTTGTAACTTTTTACAGATACTCCTTTACATTTCAGAAAAACACTTTAAAATTCTCTCTAATTTATTAAATCCAACAGTGTTGCTGAACACATGGTTTAGAAGATTCCCCATTTTTCAACCTAAACATCTTGCAAGTCCCCAATCTAAAATCAGGGTCGAGCATATGCAGTCATGTTTGGTTTAGTGCCCAAGGCCACGTCCATGGGTGTGTCCTTTATTGTTCCTTGCCCACAACTTCAAAGTGGTGCAGCTGTGTGTAACTGTTTTGTTGTGGGGATTTCAGAGGGACTGTTGCTGACATGCCAGGTAGATATCATATACTTCTCTGTGTATCCAACAGCCAAATTATTATTTGAGTATTGGGAGTTACAGGTTCGTATTACACCATTTTGCTAATCCAAATTTTTGCTAGTTCCAGTCCTTTGTGGGGGCAAAATAATACTACTCGGTCAAATTTTGCCTCATTAATTCAACAGTATG
>JAOBYG010132427.1:0-10830 GCA_025403545.1 Epizoanthus stellaris
AGTAAGTTTCATACTAAATACTGCTATCTGCTACAGTCTCACAGGAGTCGAAAGATCAAATAACGAATGACCAAGGAAAACCAATTGCAGTAAATATATATAGTTATCAAAGCTCGGATCGATGGAAAACATGGAAATGTCTTCTATTTCTTAAATAGTGCATTATGAGGGTTCGACTTGATATAACTTCGGTATCTGGGCACGCTTCATTTCTGGACATATATTCTGCACATCCAACTAACATTTTTGATTTTGGATATATTTTTCGATTCTCGACTTCAATTTTTTTTATCTATATATATGTTGTCTGCAACGGAACACAATACAGGTCGCTGCATTAACATATCTGTAAGAATCATTTACCCAAGAGTAGGGAAAAGAACAAAACTTTGGACATCAACAATTACCGGAAAGCCGATTGTGTTAAGTGGTGGGTTATGTAGAGTACCCTCTACCCACCTGTTTGAATAAGGTTGTTTTAGTATAATTCTAGAGATTAGGTGCATCCAATTATGACTTCATTGGAGAAATGCGTTTTACAGAGGACGCTGAAGAAGCTAATTACTGTATTGCTACATTTTGCGGGATTGTTTGGAAGAGATCGATAAACAAAATAGCTTAATTTAGCTCCAGAGCTGGTGGGTTTATTTTCTCCTACCCTCCTTCCCTTAAACCACTGTAACTGCACCTGGCCCTAGGTTGGGTCCCAAGAGAAATCACCAGTTATTATTTCATCAATTACTGGGAGTATAAATTGTGCACTGAAAACAATATCTCCACGACTAAAATGATCATCCCGACTCAGTTATTCGAAAGTGGGTTAAATTTAACCCAGGGTGAGGCCACATTTTAAATGAGAGTACTTCATCTAGGAATACGTAATCCGATGCTTATAAAGTATTATTGAAACATTTCTCAGAAACCCAATTACGTAAACTCGACATAACAGCTTTTAAGCTGATTTAAAAATCAGTCTATAAGGAAGTAAATATAATCACGGATTAAATGTTTAACCCTGGGTTAAAGTTAACCCACTTTCGAACAACTCGGCCCTGATTTTTTGTTCGAAAATATAGGATTTGCAAAAGGACATTTGAGCATTTTGCTACCATCTATCACAAAAGTTTTAGTCTATCTCTATCAGTTTTGTCTGGCTTAACATTGGCGAAATCCTTATATGAGCTCCCCCTTATTGATAAGCAGTAGCTGAGGCAATCATATCTCCCATTTACAATAAATTGTACATATACACATCCATCCATCCTTTCCTATTTCATTGTCATTGTCTATCTAGGAGATGCAACAATCCCTACCCCAATTCCGAGGGAAAGCTCTGTCAAGGCGAGGCAGTGGAGTTACAAACCTGCAACAATGTATCTTGTCCAGGTAGATATCTATTAGGTATACTCAATGTGTTTTATAGAAAATGTGTGCAATCATTGTTTTCTAACCGTGGAGATAGGTGAGGTTAAAATATAGTGTACCTGACACTACGAATACATCTGTTTGTTTCTTTCAGAAGCAAGGCAAGTGTTTCTTGGTCCCTAATGTTATGCAAACATAGAGCTTAAATCAAGTTTAATCGAAACTGATTGGCGATCATCCTTAACCATGGAACTACCAAGGGAGTGGGAGTCCAAAAGAGCCCCCACCCCTATATTTGTATATTTGTTTTACTTTTCTCAAAACATTTCAATTTTTTTCACACAAACTTTTTAGGAACTGTTTCTTGATGAAAAAAAAACATTTTCTCATGCAATTTTGCAATTATTGCGCCTATCCAATTTTTATTAAAAAAGATCACAAAATTTGATATTTCTTTCAAATGTTTCACACAAATGACTCTTTTCAATCTGTAGTTGTTATTACTTTTACCAAAAGTTTTTAGATTCTACATTTTACTCTCAAACTTCTCAACAACTGTTCTTCCATAAAATACAATAAAATTTATGACGTTATTTCAAAATTACTGGGGCTATCCAATTCTTCTAAAAAAATCTCAAAATTTGATATTTTTTCAATTTTTTCACAAAAATGACTCTTTTCTGCAGTTTTTGTTACTTTTCTCAAAAGTTTTGTGTTTCTTCTCACAAACATTTTAGCAACTCTTCTTTGTTGAAAAATACATTTTCTGACGCTATTTCGAAATTATTGGGCCTATTCAACTTTTCTCAAAAGAAATAAAAAAATTGAACACTTTTTCAATATTTTCACAATTATTTTCAAGTGCTTATAATGTTTTCGAATAATTTTACTTTCACCCACACAAACTTTTGAGCAACCGATATTTGAGCTAAAAAATATATTCTGACGTTAATTTTAAGTTCTTTCAGGATACTCATTTCTTGAACATTTTTAAGAGTTTATAAATGGCGTCATTGTTTCTGCTTATAGTAACCATAGCAACCAATTAATGGTCACGTAACCATACTTACATTAACAGGTACACATCACCCATTGCCCATGCCAAGTGTTAAATCTTGGGGGTCCAAATGTTATGAAAAAGGCTTGATAGTCTGAGGGTTAACCATTATTTCAGAAAGCAGTGCATTTTGGGCAGGTTTTCATTTTTTCAAAATTTCTTAATTTCAAACAGTGCTTACAGTTTTTGGTGTAGTAATGTAGATGGCAATGGCGCACATTTATGCCAAATTTGAACGTTTCGCCTGAAGAATAACAGAGTTAGGGCCATATTTTCTTGTTGCTATGGCAACTGCACCGTTAACTATAAAGGTACAGAATCTGCGAAAATGAATATGTTCGGTCATTTTTGGCCTTTCTAGCCAATGTTTAAAAGAGAATTTGAAAATCGAGGAAATGATAAAATATGTCCTGCTGCTTTGGAAATTGTAACAGATGTTGTGATAATGAAGTTGGTGGTTGCCCTGGAGAGCAGTTTAGCTAATTAAGTGATAAAATTGCTTATATTTTGTAAATTTATCATATTTTCAAAATATGCCAAAATAACTACCTTAGAAGATTAAACCATTTTTGTGACGTCATAATAGCATCATAAAAGTTTCAAGAGACATGGTATTATATTGCTTTTATCTAACGGGTGAACACTAATGAAACATATCCCAGATCTGTATGTTGAAAAAGTGTCACATAAAGTCAGATAATAGAAAGATGCATGAAAACCACGTTCTATAACGTCATGTTGACGTCATAGCCAGTTTGGAAATTCTAACACAAAGATCAAACAAAATGTACAAAGTTTCATTGCATTCGGTTTAATATTAAACAAAGTTATGGAGGGGGCGGATCGGAATCCCCACCACCAGCCACGATCCCCTGGCTAGATAGTGTTAAACCGTTGTTCGAAATGTATAGTTCTGATCATAGGAAATTGAGAAATTGTTAGTTTCTTCCTACAGTCAACTTCATATAAATCTGTTCTACTAGCTATGCCCGTGTTTACGGTAGTCATTTCGAGTAGCTGAGACTCAACTATGCTTTTAGATTTATGTACACGGTATTATCGAAACAGGAAAAGATTGAAAACTGCTGCAATTTAACTTGCCTCCCATATAATTGAACTTATTCTGTCAGGGAGATGCAAACAAGCTGCCATAAACTTTCGCTATCTAATAATAACCAGAGTATAAGTTCCATACTGATAAAAGGCAAAGAACGGCTAATTTGATCGTTTAACAGTAGAAATTTCTTGGGTTTTAGATTTTAGAGATACAACTTTTAAAGTTCCAAATAATTTCAGTAATGGTTGGACTATGGCGGAAGGAGAGAGCGTGTGGAAAGGCGCACACATTTGTTTTGGTGGAGCCGTGGTGTACAGTAGGCCTGGAAATTTCACGCTCGCCTCGGCAGTTTTTCTCTACGGCTTAACGGGACAAAATGATATTTTTTATCAGTCTCGCAAAGCTGAATACTGTGCAAATGTTCGGTCTGTATGTTCATTCTGTGTTGTCCATATAATAAACAACACGTCGGGATAAATATTTTAATATTTAAAAAGCATATTATTCAATATTTTTAAAAGAAATTATAAGTTTCTCAGGGCTTTGGGTCATGGCCGACATTAAAACAAGTGTACGATCGTTGGGGTCCAGCTTCTGATCAAAACATCAAAGATTACCAAAACCTGGCTATAGCCATTTCAAACTAGATAAATAAGCCACATATAAAATTATTCGAGTGATAAAACATGATGTAAAACTGATGATTTTGAACGTTTCGAGGTCGGACTACGTCGGTGGATCAATCTGTGAGATCAAGAAATATCAAGTGATTCTTGCCAATAACTTTTTCATTTGATAACTTCTCCAATTCAGTTTAGCCCTGAGTCAGACACAGATTCATGATGTACAAATATAATTATGTATACGAGCACAAGAAGCTAGCGAAATTTGATAATACGGTCAAACTTGCCCTATTTCGCTATTATGTCATAGATGTTTTCAATGTTTAAAGAAACAGCGACTTATTTTGCTGGTAAAGATTAAAATCTATCGACTTTATATAATATCTAATTCCTATTATCAGATGAATAATGAAATGTAACAACATAGGTTTTTACAGCTTGGCTAGTAAATGGTATGTTTACATTTTGTTTTTCCCCAATTGTTTTTGATTTCGAAAGTCCAAAATCGAACTAAGGTGCCTTCACACATTTCATTCTGAAAATAAATCAAAGTGTAGAAAACAAGGGTTTCTATTTCTCAACAATGCAGTTCGTGTGTCTTTGTCTTGAGTTTGTAAAGTGTAAATAAACTGAGACGTGATAGTGAAATAGGGCAATCGGTTGTCAACTTCTGTATTTCCAACATTTCGTCTGGCTGTCGATTAAGACAATCGCTGAGAAGTAAGTACACAGGCCGATTGAAATCAATGTTCTGTCTGTACTGCCGATCATCATTGCCATGATAAACTCCGAAATATGTTTATACATATACAATAAGAAGTGTCAGTATAGTTGGCAGCATTGTCACAGAACAACGTCAGAACACTGTCTTTGAACATTGTCATTGTCGTTGAACATTTACATTTTATTTTCCTATTCCTCACCTTATCCTGTCATGTCACTTGTATATTTATCGTCCACTTACTCATTATCATTCAGACTGATGAAGGAACTTCGCTCTGAAACCGTTTTCTGTTTTCTGTATTTGCAAACGTCAATTACTGGCTGAACAAGACACCAAGCACTGATACTGTTTGTAGTGTTTTTTTCTCTACTCATGCTAGAATAATCTTTAAAATGTGATTCATGTGTTTCGTTCGGGATGTTCCAAACTCTGATCAAATCGGCCAGCAAGCTCAGGCGATTGCAAATGAACCCCCGAGACCGCGTCATATCTAAATAGTTTCACAAACTTTTTCTCCCTTCTTGTTAATTCTTAGTGCTGGTTCAAACAGTGAATTAAGATAAGTGAAGAAAGCTTACCATAAGACAATGAACTATTGTAAATCTAGCCGTCCAAAATGGTTGCCATTCAACTTTCCTTTCGACATTTCGAGTCAACAATTGCTGGAGACGCAAGCCTTCGAGCATAATAATAAATAGAACCGATTCTATTCGGGCAATCATTCGACTAAATTAAAAAAAAGAACTATTGTACTAGTTCACTGTTAACATAAATTGGCGGCATTTATTGATTACGAGTCTGTAGATGAAATTTAGATTTTATGAATTTTTAGTGCTTTTCACTTTTCCTTTATGATTAGTAACATCTTTCAGGTCTTTGCACCACGGCTACTCCACTCCTTCCGCCCAGGGTTGAATCAAATCTGTTCTGCTGCATGTTAGTGGTGCACTGTTTAACTCAAACTTGCCATACTTCTGTAATGCATCAAAATTTGTAAGGTTGACATAAAAGAAGTCTTCAAAGTTATTGTCTATTTACATTTACGTAGATTAAAAGTCGGCAAAGTCTCATCGACATCGCGCCAACTATGACAAAATATATTAAAATAGCTACTATAGACAATAAAGGAGTCAACAGTTTCTGGTGGGAGGTTGTTCCATTGTCTAATTGTCCTAAGGAAGAAGGAGTACAGAAAATGTATTTGGATGCCAAAGGAATCTGGAATTTGAAATCATGGCTGCCCCGGGTTCCCCTTTCTTTGTTTTCGATAAGATAGTTGTACTAGTTGCCATCTAGGTGATCATAGCACATTTTATACATAGTCGTCAGCCTTGCTCTTGTTCTCGTTCTCACTTTGTCTTTGTTTCCCTTACAAATTTTAGCAGTGAGTTATGCAATATTATTGTTTTAACGCAATAGGATATTACAGCGCCACGCTTCAAACCATGGACTAAGTTAAAGTTATACAATCAGCAACATTTTGCATAGTTTCTGGTTACGAGCAGCCAATCAAATTTCCTTTGTCAATGGGCTGGACCATCGATAGTGCAAGTGAAAGAATTTTACCAGAAGCAATGCGCCACTCCAGAAATTACAAAAGGACTAGGCCCATCTCCCCAAATGCTTTTATGTATTCAACTATTTAAATCAGCCGTACTTATAGCCACTCCAGAAATTACAAAAGGACCGGGCCCATCTCCCCAAATGATTTTATGTATTCAACTATTTAAATCAGCCGTACTTATAGCCACTCCAGAAACTACAAAAGGACTGGGACCCGTCCACCCAAACGATCCCACAAAGCAATGCTCCAACAAGGGTTTTGCACAATATGTTATCAAGAGTGTTTTGCAAGCTATTGTTTCGGCACAATACCCGTTACTATATCTCGCCTAAGAAACAATGGAATTAGGAAATGCTTTATGTGAATCACATCACAATTCGTACAGGCTAATGATTCTGTTTCGTTCTTTCATGCCAAATTAGTATTTGCAGCATTGGTTTCTCGGATCGAGTCCCAGTCCTTTTGTAGTTTCTGCAGTGGCAAATTGCATATGGCAATTTTAGCTTAGTTACTGCATTTTATGCTTTGAACACAGTTGACGGAGGATGGACTGAATGGTTTCGTTGGGCAAACTGTAGCAGGACCTGTGGCAAGGGAGTCCAAACTCGTACAAGGTAAATACCGTTAGCAGCGGTAGGTATGATGGTTGATTGACCTAGATGGCCTTTACCAAGACTTGCCCTGGTCCTTTATTGTTAGAGAACAATAGGTTTTGTGGTTTTGTACGTGTACGTGTACGTGTACGTGTGTGAGTTTGAGTGTGTGTGTGTGAATGTGTGTGGTTTGTAGTTCTGTTTGTCTATGTCAGTGCGCATGCATATCTGTTTTAGTGTGCATGTCCAAAAATGTCTTTTTTCAAACTGTTAGTCGATTCATTTTCACTGCGAACGTACGATTGATTTTAACATCCTTTTCCATAAACTGCAACTCATAACAGAATATTTTCATAATCTGTATCTTCATCGACAATAGAAGCTGAATTGCAGGTAATAGGCTAAATTGCTCTGTTAGTTAATTACAATTTAAAAAGATACAAATTAAGAATTATTAAGAAGAGATACACTATGGGGGATAAAATATTGTTAAAACGGAAGTGCGGCAGTGAAAAGTGGTAAAATGGTCTGTGTTCCTGAGATTGTAGTTTCGTCTCTGTGTCTAACAAACATGTTATCAGAAGGTTGCAATACAGCCAACATAGATATATTTACTCATCCAGCTGTATTTTGGTTCTCCTAAAGGCTTGGAGAAATACTGACTGCCTACTCGTAAAGTACCCAGCAATATTGTTTGGTCAATCGCCTGATTAGATATATCTATTAGAGGTTTGCTATTATATACATTTACAGTATCCTTTACCACGATTGAACAATTTAACTTACACATCTAGGATAATCAATTACCTGTCCATTCTTTATTTGGCCAGAAAGTGCACCAATCCTCCTCCCTCCCATGATGGCAGGCAATGTAAGGGAGATAATACAGAACAGGGCAGTTGCAACGAGAGGGAATGTCCAGGTTTGTGTTCAGGTTTTCCTTTGGTACGGTGAGATATTTTTCCTATATATAATGTTAGAGAGCCTGTTGCAAACCGGGAGACTTTGCAGGCTTTTGTTTTTGTTTACATATCATCAACATTAGAGTGCGTTTTTATTGTCCAGTCCAGATGAGGTTTTACACTCTTATTTGTTGGAGTAAGAAAACAGAATAACATTGCAACATATTTTGAAACACTTAGAAGTCAATGTGACAAAGCACAATTTTCCATCCTGAATTTATTGGGCGTCAAGAAATTCAATTATATTTCCAGAGGCTCTCTATTGCAACAGAGTCTTTAAAAGTTGTCCTTTTTCATGTTCATATTAATGTAATAGGCCATTACTCAGTTAGATTACGTTGGTGTCACTTCTAGTAGCCTCTTAAATTGATTAGGATTTAAGTTGGAAAGTTTAAACCAAATCAGGGTTTTCTTTGGAGGAACTATCAGATTCATTTGACAAAGTTGCAATTGGCCTGACCTACCATTGATGCAGTGTAACAGATGTCAATCAGTGAGCAATGAATTTGAAATTTTCAAAAAATACAAACAAATGAAATAACTCATACAGTTTTTGACAATAAATTCATGCACAGCTTAGCGTCATTAATGGCAACTATCGATTGATTGCCACCAATGTTGTACCTTTATCTAAATAGGTAAAGGTAAAAAATAACGCCATTTAGACAAACTAATGGGTCTGTACCGATCAACATGTTTGGAAAAATAACAACATTAAGAGCGAGAACAAAAATAAGACCAGAAATATATAAACTAATATATTGCCAAAATGTTTAAAGTACTGTTTACTGATAGGTTTTGCTAAACGCATAAAGGTTAGCTCATACTAGATACATTTGAACACTTGGTTGTTAAAACACATCTCAAATCTGTCTATTCTCTTCAGTTCTGGTCTTTTATCACTAAGTACATGTTTCAGTTAACATTGGTATAATTTTACTCCTTTGAATACTTAGTTGACGGCAACTGGTCACCTTGGTGTCCTTGGTCTGACTGTAAAGGGGTAGTGAAATGGAGAGAAAGGTGAAACATTGATTACGCTTCAAGTATTTCATAAAAGGTTTAGAAATATTCAAAGCAGCTCTTAATTTATCTCGAATACCAGTGAATGTTTCGTTGGAGTCTTTCGGGTGTCTTGCCAACTCTAAGTTATTCATTTACCTACATTGTTTATTCTTCCATTTAGAGATGTCGTACAAATAAAATGTTGTTGTTGTTGTTTTGTTGTTGTTGTTGCTGTTTAGGTATTTGTTGTGATATCTTTATTTATATTGCTCTTGGTTATTTTACTTTTGACGCGAGGGATTAAAACATTTGAACGGGCAAGCCGTTACATATTCAGGCAATGGACCCCCTGTTGATAATAGAGACTAGCCCTTTGACATGAATGTAGTTTGTACTTTACTAATTAATTTATATGGCAACAGTTATCGGTTAATTAGTTATTGTTGCCATGGTAACAGTTGCTCCAAAACAGATTTGCCACGTCGCCCACAATCTTGGATTTTTCTATGTTCTAATTTTTGCTGATTTTCAACAGAATAACTACAAACAAGTAGAAAAAACTGTTTAACAGGTAAAAACAACAAAATATATGATAAAACCAAAAACATCTGAGATTAAACCTTATTTTTATCAAAAATTCTTATTTTCTAAAGTAAATCCTAATTTGCATAATGAATTAAGCATAAACTATAAGAGGTAACGTCATCTAATTAGTGTTAAGACAATTATTGTTAATTTGGCTACATCTACGGGAAGTTTCATTGTTATTGCTTTAACAACACAATCTGTAGGTCCGAAAAAATTATGGAGGTGTCGGTTCGTCTCTCCTTGCCCGTTCTTGGATTAAAGCTTTACTAACACAAACAATGATTGGGAATTTTTATTTTGGATTTCATACAACCTTTTTTTTGCAGGAGGTGTACTGATCCTAGACCTTCCTATGGCGGCAGAACTTGCTCGGGTCAATCAAGGAACACTAGAAAATGTGATTTAATAAAAAAATGCGCAAGTAAGTTATGTATTTTACTAAATAAATAAAAAAACGAAGAAAAGTGTCAACGTGCTTTGCTGCAGAAATAGAAAACACGTTCTAATAGTGGTATATTCCAAAAATACCTCCGCACATTAAAGTGAATGGCGACAAATTTACAGTAATATAAAATATTAAGATATCTTGGCATTACAGTGACTATAAGGAAACTATAAAAGAGAAAAGCTATAAGGGGACTGGGTTGCAGTGATATTAAAACTATTTAAAGATACACATGTTGCTTAAGAAATTGCACCTAATATAATATGATCCAAGATCTATGGTCTAAGTATATAGCATTGTAGGTATAAAGCTTCTCTTAAAACGTGCAGTCCGGCATTTTAATTTGGTAGCCTCAGCGCATTGGATTTGCGCAGTACACGCGCAGTGGTTTCCGCTCTGCTAGCGGGGAGGAGGTGGTGTAGACGCGATAATGGCTGGCGGATCTTATCGTCGGGCATCCAGGCGCGGACAACCAGTGGTGGAAAAAGCATCACAATAAGAGAGATCTGGGTAGAGGATGCTCAGCACGCAGCGCTGGATTGACTCAATACTATGTGCTAAGTACTGTGGGGGAGATGTATCCCATACTGGGCAACAATACTCAAGCATGCATCTCACTAGCGCGTAATAAATACGTAGTAGGTCGCTAGGAGGGACGCCAGATTTCGCCGCACTCTTAGGAGGTAGATGCGCTTAGAAGCTTTACCTACCATGATCCCTACATGGTGAGACCACTTCAAACAGTTGTTAATGGTTACTTCAAGAACTTAAAGTTACTGGACACACTCGACGATCTGGTCGTTTATAGTAAGGGGGCGCAAATCAGGATGGTCTTTCAAAAAGCAGA
>JAOBYG010132538.1:0-10829 GCA_025403545.1 Epizoanthus stellaris
GGGGTGGGTCAAAATGACTCCCCCAAAGGTTTTCGGGCCAAAAAAGTTTGCCTTCAAAGATAGTGCCATGAGGTTTTCAGTAGCTGCAGTCAAATATATGAGACGTTTTCTGACACTAATTACATGACAAAGAGCCCCCCGTTTGAGTGTGTTATTCAAACGCAATGTATATATCTCGGGATGTATACCCCAAATCCTGGGGAATACATCCCAGAACTCCTTGCTCGCGTTTTTTTAACAATTTCACTGGTCGCGTTGACATATCACTTTATTAGTACGCGGTTTTTCTTGAAGTTGGCGAGAATATCTTTTATAATAGGACTTATTTGTGATATTTAAACAAAAGCTACAACATCCAAGCTTTTTTAAACGAAATCTGCACTTGCTGTGTTCGTTTCTGTTTTTATTATCATAGAACAGCGGCTGTTGCGTTGGGTGCGACTCGATATTTGTTGCTAACCGATCACACAAATACAATGCATTGATTACCAAACAGCAAAAGTCTGGAAATACAGATTCTCCCAGCCTACAAAGCAGAGACATTCCCGCTGCGAAGGAAATATAAAGTTGTCTACTAATCTTCTTCATGGGTTGAAGTTATTTTCGCAACACATGTATTTGCCGGTGGTGCATATGTGTGCCAATTTTGAAAGTTTTCAGTTTGCTTGAAGAATAACAGAGTTAGGGTCATTTTCGCTTGTTGCTATGGCAACTGCCCCTTAACTTTCCTAAAACTGTTTCTATAGGTCGTTTGAGGTTCGGAAATGGTTTGAATGGATGTTTTAGGTCATTTTACTTCTTTTCTAGCCAATTCCTAAAAAGAAGTTCAAAGAATCAACTAAAGAATGGAATATATCCTGTTGCCATGGCAACATCAATAGATATTGGGAGGGTGAAGTTGGTGGTTTTCAAGGAGGCTAAGGTAGCTATCCGTGTAGTAAAATTGCTTAAATTTTGCAAATGTCTCATTTGTTGTCAAAATATCCCCAATTTACAACTTTAAAAGGTTCAAACATTGTTTATGACGTCATAGTGACGTCATAAAGCTGTCAATACACATGTTTGTGTACTATACCTATTTTACGTAACACGCGAACACCAATCATGTTTATCCCAGACTTGTATGTTGAAAACCAATCACATTATGTACATTATCAAAAATATGCATAATAATCACATTCGCTGACGTCATTATGACGTCATAACTAATTAGTGAATTATAACACCAAAATCTCCGTGAGTGAAGTTGAAATTGCCGTGAGCAAATGAAATTGCCGTGAACAAATTGAAATTGCCGTGACACTTGTGGGCCACCGTAATAATGTGATTACTTCCATAAATGTTGAATGAATACTTACAGTTTTGAAGTAAAAGAAGCAAGGAATGTATTCCGCAGTTTGTTGAATCTTTGCATGGTGATCTTTTATAACATTTTAGGACAAAGTTAAGGGAAGACGACGCAGTCAGTTCATGTTTTCCAAAGCTGACAAATGACGTTACACCAGCAACAGATCACCTTGTAAATTGTTTTCTGTTTAAAAAGGAAGTACCATCATACAAAGTGCTTTTAACAGTTCCTGACATTTATATGACAGTCATATGAGCATTTCAATAACTATCGCTTTTATAAAAGGTGGCAAATACATTGCTCGTTGTTGCTCTGTCTTTGCAGCTGAATGCCCACCAGTCACAAATCTAGCTTGCAAATTGATGCTTGAACAAGGCGGTTTTTGGTTTCAGGTGTCAACAACTTTTTCATCCTATTTGCAATAACTAAAATCTGACAACATTCCAACACATAAAATCTCGCAAAATTGCCCAAACTTTACTTCCATAGCAAATGATTTGTTATCGATGCAAGGTGACATCTTTGCACATGAAGTCCAAGGTTTGCCATTTGTCCACTATTTTTCTTATTTGTAACCATAAGTTTGTCAACTGTAGTCAAAATGTTCTTCGTGTATGCATGGAGGAAAATTTTGAGAGAGATAGATGAAAGCTATGAAGAAAATCGATGCATCGTCCCTCTGCATTTTAACGCCACCCCGTGAGCCGTGAGCGATATAATATAATTTTAATTGTAACGCTGACTATACGATGAGGATTAGTTATATAATATAATCTTTATTTACAATATAAACTGAATTGCAGCTGTGCTGAATTGCTCAGTTTATAGTTAATTACAATTACAATAGATAAACAGGGATACACTCTGGGGGATAAAACTATTTTCAAAACGGAAAGTGCGGCAGCGAAAAACAGTAAAATGATCAGTGGTTCTAAGATTATTGTTTCTCCTCTGTGGTAAAATATGATGAAGCCTGTGATTCGGGTTCATGATTTTCATAAAATGAGATTTGCACAGTTCGTTTATCCTTTGAGAGAGAGTTGGCAAGTCCATGATTTTCAAAGCCTACCTGTAGGATAGCTGGGGATGGATTAGTCTCAGGGCCCATCTTTGGATGCGCTTGACGTCTTCAGAGAGATACTGGGAAGCGCAAAAATTTCAGACTTGGCAACCGTATTCCAGCACAGATCTTATACACGTGGTGTATACAGTTACTAGAGACTGTTGGTTAACTCCAGCCCGTTTGAGCAAACGTAGAAAATAAAGGCGCTGCCTGGATTTAGCTACGATATGGGATATATGTATGTTCCATTTGAGGTCAGCAGATATATGGACTCCAAGGATCTTTACCGAAGAGAGTGGTGTAAGTTCGTAGTCTTCAACAAAGATTGGGTCCATCTCCGGACACTCTTTGGCAAATGAGATGATCATGGCTTTGCATTTTGGGCGATTCAGCTTCATATCATTCTCTATGCACCAATTGCTCATCTCATTAACGAGGGATTGTATTTTCATATGTTCTCCTTTGTTAATGACTTCAGACACCGATGTATCATCAACAAATTTTTATCGTCGACCGTTGTGCATAGCCAAATCGTTTATCATGATTAGGAAAGTATTGGCCCAAGCACGGTCCCTTGGGGCACACCGCCGTTCCATGTTGACCAGGCAGAAGTTTTAACACGCTGTTTTCTTCCAGACATGAAGTCGATTACTCGGTTGATAATGGATTGGTTTATGTCTAGTTTGAGCATTTTTCATATCAACACCTTGTAATTAATGCGGTCGAATGCTTTGCTGAAATCAAGATGTTTCCAAAAGTATTTATACTCTAGTTATCAATTCTTAACCTACTGTCCGCAGGCTATCAATTCTAGAATGTCCCTGTCTTTTAAATACTTTGACACTTACCTGTCAAATCTAAAATTTGCGAAAAAAAACTATGCTCTATAAAATATAATTAACCGCTTGCTACACGAGCTAGTGATTCTTAAAAAGAAGCTTCATATGTTTTTATGCGGTAGGCTTATATATACGGAGCCCGAGTGAACGCCCGCTAGGCGTCTTGTTTGGCCTAATCTGCAGACTGGATATGCAGACTGGGTTTGCGCAACCTTCGTGTTGTATATCACCTTGCCTATTATCATATCTGCCAGTCTACAACAAAACCCTGTCAAGTGTGATATGATGATAAGACAGAAGTTGCGAGATGGAATTTACACATGCCCGATGAAATCTTTCGCTTCACATTTTGGTACACGTACAGTGCGCGCACTCTTGCATATGCCAAAGCAAAAGGCCCCCAATAAAATATAAACCGAGAATATACTGCTATACTGCAAAAGAGTTACTGAAATACGATACGTTTCACGCTCAGTATTTTTCCACAAACAGTTCCATCACCTGGTAATCTCGTGACCAAGGAACAATAAGACTAGGCTACGTCACATACTGATATATATTCAACACACCACATTCTTCGTCCACAACTCCTCTTGGACTCCATCAAACACAGGCTGGTATACTTGGTATACGTATAGATAGCAACTACTACATAGGAGATTCAACTACTTGCATGTACTGGTAGGTATTTCTACATATTAATGCTTAAACGGTAACGATTCTCGGTTCCCGTAGTTTCTTGCTGTACGGGACTACTATAGCATCTGGCATGGCCGATTATTTACAGAAACTGTATTCACATTCAATGATTCATCCTTGGTAACACAGAGGCAGTCCATCAATCGAAAACTGGTCCATACTCGTGATTTTTAAATCGTATAAAGACAAGTACTGATATATGCAGCCTAGTCTAGAAATGATATTCTATTCATTTACCGATTGAATCGACGCGACGCCGGCCGATTTAGTCCTCGGGGCTTATTCTTGTGTATAAACCATCTGAATTCATTTCTCTTTCATTGAGGTTTGAAGGAAACAATATAAACAATATATGTTACTTCATTTCCATTAAATGTTCGTTATTATAAGTTGGTGTACGTACAAACTGAAACCTTGGTTTAACCCTTCATATATTCATATATTCAACACGAAAAATGAGTGTTCAGCTGCTTAGTCAGTTAGTTACAGTGTAAGAAGAACACTGAAATATTTGAATATATTTGTAAGCTACCATCAATATTGTCAGTTACATAGAACTGCAGTGTGGTACTTTGGTACTGCACTGCGATTAATGTCTCCGACTCTGCGGTTAGGGGTTAGTTCCTTTTCTCGCTTGACTTAAACGAAAGAAAGTACGACATAGCGTAAAATTCCGAAAATAAGCACATGAGCTTATATTTTTCAAACCACGTTTTTTTTGCGGGGCTTATTTTCGGAGGGGTGGACTTATTATGGGAAGGAATTTCGCGTTTCAAAAATAACGATAGAAGACAGTTCTGAATGCGCAGTGATCAGTAAAATTCACGAAATCAATACAAATCTGGAACAGATTTGATTTACTTGTATTCTAAGACTTATCCTATCATAAGCCCATGGGCTTATTTTCAGAGGGGGGTTATTATCGGAAGCCGATGTACCCGTCTGACATTTGGGTGGCTTATTCTCCGAGTGGGCATATTTGGGGGGTGAGTTTCTCTTCGGAATTAGGCGGAATCATTATTTCGAACAGAATCGTTTTTAATCCTCGCAATTTACCATACTTTACTTATACAGTGTCAGGTGTGTGAATAGTTTAGATAAGAAGGAACTGATATTATTTTACAGTCCAAATTCGCGTAGTCATTATTCAGTATTAAAACAAAATGAAGCAGGATCTGAGGCTCTCTAGCCAGATAATTATGAACCTTGACCGTACCAATTATTTCAGAATCTCAATCAAACAAGTAGTTGTAATTTGAGCGGTTCTTCTATTAGATCAGTTATGTCTGATGTCCATGTATAATATGGAATAACATTGCAAATTGAAAGAAGAAACCCCGACTCGTTTGTCTCTTTCTGTGACCGTATTTTCCTCTCCCAATGGCCGTTAGTTGAACATCGGCAAAATTAAGGTCGGTGTATGTACAGATTGAAAGCTTCTTTTAACCCTTCATATACAGATGATCATATAGCCATTACGTCGGAAGAATACAAGCTTTGGGTGTTGGTTATTGTTTAGTATTGGGCACTTCAGTGAAAGTTTCCCTTGTCTAAAAACTTGTGTGAAAATTCAGCAGGGTAACTGGAGCATTTATTTGATTGAAGGAATATTTGTAAATTACCTGTTACAAATTTCGCTGAATTGGGGTCAGTTTCTCCAAAAAATAACTGATTAGTGAAAAGAACAATATCTTCCTTTATAAGCTAAAAGAAATGTACGTACTGAAATATTAACATTTTACTCAGAGCAGCTCCAGCAATTTGTACATTTAAGTGCAATTGAGCTTTCCTTGAACGTTAGCTATTATTCGTTTGCCTCAGTATATTGTGAGCATGATTGAGTAGTAGTTCCATAATAATATATTCAGTTACAAAAACAAAGCCACAGAAGGGGCTGTACTTTGGGACAGATGGTTTTTTATTCTTCTCTTGAAACAGCAAGCGAATGAACACAAACTTTTGGGGGCGGATAAAGCCCGAATCTCCTTCAAACATCTGGACAACTCCCTAATTGAGTTGTTCCTGTGAAATATTGTATATTTTCATTTATTACGTGATATACTTTCAATCAAACAAACCTGACTTGCTAGAGGCCAAGTGGTTATCGCTTGTCTTGCCTAGTATAATGCTTGAGGCCAAATGAACATTCCATCGTTTGTAATCGAATCATTCTAAATATGTTATCTACACAATACACATTAGAAACAATCAATTGCAAACTGCAACAGGGAACGCTGAGGATGGCCGGCCCTGTATCTGATAGAAACAGTCGAGAAGTTCTTCAGATTACCGATTATGCAGCAGAGAGCAAACATGAGCAAACATGTCAAAGCTAGTAGAAAGGACAACCATAAAAGGAAATTTTCTTCCGAATTGAAGTTCAACAAGTTGCATACGCGTCTAGACATGAACCTGAGTATTAAAATGTTTGTGTGGTAATGTATGATCCCAACGTGAAATGTATCCATGTATTTCGTCTACAAATAGTTTTCAACTTTTCTGTAGCATTATTTTTTATCCTTTAAGTTTACTTTTGAGATTCTGTTTCATTCCAGTCCTGGTGATGTTCTTGATCACAGTGGAATATTTGAAATATCACGAGGGAGGTACAGAATGTTTGGTTTTTCAAATCGTATGTAACTGAGGACCATATCACCGTATACGTTGCCATACGTAAACCCCAGTGACAAACGGGTTCAGAGGTTAGCTAGACCGCCTTTCAACGCAGCTTACGCCCAACTGACCAACAGTCGCTAAAGTTCTTCCACGCCACAGCCGTCATTTCAAACCAAGAATATGTCAGACATATTCCTTTCTGCAAGTTTGTCGGAAACTCTCGCGTGGCAAGAACAGTTGAATTCGCGAAGGATCACAAGGTCGCAAAGGCATGAGGCAACGATTTGATCCTTTTTATTTTATGACTGTAGAGTGTTGTGAAGAGCTATTATTTCATTGAGGTAAATGATGGTCACATTTGTTACAAAGTCAAATGGTTGGCCCTTAAATTAAGGGATTTTTGGAATAAAGATTGATTCGTTTCCCGGATCAATTTCAATGTTTTCCGCTTTCAGTCTTCAACGTACGTTACTGTTCGAGATAAAAATAAAGGTACATTTAGGTCAAAGGAAATGAAAAATTGTTCGAGATAACGGAGGAGTCCAGATAACCGAGTTCGAGATAACCCATGGTAAATTATAGATAAACAGTGGGCCAAATCCAAGGGAAACAGCTTTCTGTTCGAGATAGCGAGAGAGTCGAGATAACCGGATTCGAGATAATGGGGAACTACTGTGTAATAACATGAACTTTGTTGATAGAGTTGCCCTTGCATTGTCTTATTTGCACTCGTAACCTGATCTCTCGAAATGCCCGCAGACGCTAATCTTCCTTCGCAGCGAGAAATTCTCCAAAAATAAAACTTTGAAACATCATTTTATTACCAAAATATTTTATGTTGAGCTTCCGTCATCTCAAAATATCTTTTTCAACTCTTTTTCTATAGCCTGGACAATTTCAATAGTTAAAAATCGTAACGGGAGCTACTTCCAAGTGCATTTGAAAGCACTCACTCAGTCCGACGTTAGGCCTCAATGCGCCGTTTACACGAGAATGTGTATGGAGTTGAATGCGGGAGATCATATTTCACAAGGAAATATCGGTAGGAAATGTGTGCGTTTATGTGTAATATTGATTAAATACGGCCCATTCCCTGTCTTCTTCGATGAAATTAATTTCACCAGAATCTCAGCATTTGTTATCACTGAAGTAAAGTTTATGTAATTTAATTGTCTCCCAACTAGTTTTGAGTCAGTCGTAGCCGATAATATGCCATTAGCTAGAGGTAAATTTACGTGACTTTCCTTCCCTACTTTGCGGGAGGCTAACAGATTGAAACTTGTCTGTGCCGTTATTCACAGAGGTGCCAGTACTTTTACTTCGTGTTCCCGTAGATTTGATGTCAATCAGTAATAGGTTCAATTCCTATTTGTTTATCGCTGAAAATGATTAAATTTGCAATATAATGACTCAAAATCGGTCGATTCTCGTGTAGTCATAGTGACCCTCGTCACAGAGGGAGGTCGGCCGGTCACGCACATTTTGTGTTTTGCCGTGACAACAAAATATTTTCAGCCGACGTCATAGTCGATTCTGTACTAGCCTCTCTAATGATCAAATTCGGGCAACGGAAATAAGTAATCGAGCAACGGATATAGCAAGTGATGGTGAGTGACGGTGAATGATACTGATGGAGACCAAATGAAATTCTCGGAAATGAGTTGCCTGCGGAGGAGGCTAGATTCTGTACATGTTTCCTGAAGGCCTAACACATCACAGAAAATCACGATTTTTTTTTTTTTTTACCGTGTCCAACTTTAGTCGAAATTTACCGAGAGTAGCCCTTAAAAGCTTCCGACGGTCGCCGAAGGCTATCGCAAGCCTTTATCATTTCCAACTCGATTGCCATCATGTGGTTGGCAGTTGGAACTTTCAACTTGATTGTTTAACTCGCGATTTTCAGTGAAGTGTCATAATTACAACTGAAACATAACTCTTGTGCTGGACAACGTCAAACTCCTTGGATTTTAAATTTTAGTTCCTCGCTCTTTAGTCTAAGAATAATGATTTCATACCAGCAGACGTCACGAAATCGTCCTTTTTCTCCTTTCCTCCAGAATCCTTCGCGCGCCGATTTGAGGGTGTCCGCGTCGATAGATCGTACAATCGCTGTCAAACTTTTCTTGGCAAGCAAGCCCTCGAACAAAATATTGCCGTTATATGGCAAGTGGGGTTTAGGGCATTTTTATCTTTAACGATAAAGAGACTGAGAGTACCAGTTTTGCATTACCCTTTTAAAATCGAAAAATTTGGTACCAAAACCATCTCATTCAGTGAACGTGAGTGTATTTTTAGTAGAAAAAAAGACTGCCATACAAAGGCTTAAAATTAATATACTTTTTGTGGCACAGCTTCACATGTTATTGGGAAATATAAAAAGTCATAACTTTTTCAATTTTTAATGAACTGTTGCGAAACTTTCACGATTTAAAGAATGTGTGAAGTAGTTTACTACAGTACAATTGAAATGATTATGACGTTATAGATTACCATATCAACAACAAGAATGCTGCTTTTTTAGTATATTGTAGTACAAAATAAAATAGAGTTCTTGTCATTTCTCATTAAATGAAACTTGTTCTATGTCCACGTCAGTTGTATAATGTAAACTGACTAAATTGCTCGTATATTCTGGTTACCATGGCAACAGCAGAAATCACATGATTTTAAATAAATTTAACGAAATTATAGATGCTACTGAAACCAGTAGATAAACTAAAGCTATATAATGCTTTGAGGGTCTCCATTTACTTTATTTAAGAAAATTTAATTAGTTTATTTCGTTGCCATGGAAACCACTAAAAAGATTTTAGTTGCTGAAAACAACTTTTGACCGAAATCTAATTCCGGTAGCAAATATAAGGAAAAATCCAAAGTACTGAGAAACAAATCTATGGTATACTGACATATTTACATCCTTAAATTTTTTGTTCAACTCCTCAGTAGATCTCGGCGCGCAATTGCAGCCTTTTCTGAAAATGGCCCAAAGAAGGTATCTTTTGGCGTGTTTTCAGTGGACACGGCAGCACTACTAGCAAAAGCTGAAATTCCTGAGAAAACTAAATTTAGTCTATTAACCTGACCGTGACCAGATTTTGAGCATATGATCGAGTATGAAATTTAAATATGTCAAAATTTGTGACCGACCGAAGTGTTGCTTTCCATTGTCTTAAAATTGAAATTTTACAATGTCTTAAAATGCACAATAAATCAGCTATTAAGCAAACCTGTGGTTTCTTGATCACAGGTTGCATTTCTTTCGTTTTCCGGCTCTGCCATTTATAATTAGTCACTGAATTTTAAAATATCGTGTTCGCTTTGAGCAAGCTTTAGTTTTACGCAAGGCAAAGTGTCTGTGATAGAAATCGCTAACATTCGAGCTTTAAAAATACCAGGGACACGTAATTCTCTGGCTACGCTTTATTTCCTTTCTAAATTCCTTCACACTGTACAAGAACTGCGATTTCACAACAAATAATAACACAACACAGGTCCATTGGCGACCGAAGATCGTGTTTCGTTCGGTATCGGACCATCTCCAATTTTGTTTCCTACACGCAACATTCAATTATCTTTCGGCAAGGCAAATCAAAGCATAGAACCAAGATTAACATCCAGATGTCTAAATAATAGGCTAAATTTGTACCTACGCTAGGTTTCCTCTGCTCTTTCCTCGTGATGTGGACGAAAATTCGATTTCAAACTATAAATAACGATTTCTCAACACAAATCAGGCTTTGACGAAAGGAAACTACTCTCGATCTCAGGGGGTAACTTGGGCTTTATTCTCAACTGTTTTGCTAATAAAATGTCAAATATTGTCCAATAAGAGCTGCGGATTTCAACTTTTTTAGAGGGAGGGTAAAAATCGACTGTCACGAGAATGGCGTGCACGCGCTGATGAACACAAACTGAGCACAAATTATTAAAGAAGAAGAGCGTTCGTGTAGTAATAGTGTGTCTACGAAGCTATTTTTTAAACAAACATAAAGATAAATTTATATTCTACAAAACTGTTCCTTCTAAAAGACCATTCTAAATTTTGTGGACAAATGCAAGGCCGAAATACTCGGTCGAGTCTGAAAATGTGTAACTTGTCTACGGAAATTGTCACGTGACTAAACCCCCTACTGAGTTGACGGCGGTGAGTGAGTTGTGAGTGAGTACGGGGGAAATCGGAAGTTAATGTTACAGGATATGATGGAGGTACATTCTGCAAAAATTGCTTTTGCGCGCTGTGTTTTAGTACTTTTCCGTTACTGTT
>JAOBYG010132649.1:0-10825 GCA_025403545.1 Epizoanthus stellaris
TCTCAAACCTCTGAGCTGCACTGATGAGTCCTCAAAGGACGAAACAATGTTGTCTGCAGATTGAGTATATATATATGGATGTACATGTGACTGACCTCAGCATCTCTGTTGGCCTCTAATCCCCGTGACAGGGTGCTCAGAGCCTGTCTCAGGTTCCTCTCCTGCACCTCCTCAGTCACTTCCTCCTGTTCAGATTTCTGTCTCAATTTTAATCCTGCCAGTTTGATCCACAGCTCAACATCTTGTGGTGACTCATTCAGAGCACCCTCAATGTTTTCAATGCTGTTGTATACTTCTGAAAAGTACCGCACCTCTTGGCTGGAGAATAAGGAAACAGAGATCAAGCAATATGAGTATCATTCTGTGATCTAAATTTTACCAGTGAGAAACTGCATACTTTAATGGCAATATTTTGACTAAAATAGGTTTGATATAAGGTTTGTTCTTTCTGACCAAGAGCAGCTAAGCCAGACAATAGCAGCTGTATACGTCTATGAACTGCATATTATATTAAGCACTTTGGAAGTTGCAAACTACTGAAGTAGCATCAAAGCTAGAAACTTTAAATTTTTTTTGCTGAATTGATGCAGCAGTGTGCAAGACTTCCATAAATAAATAATTTATGACAAATCACAGCTGTGTGATGTTCACTTTAGTATCATCATAGTAGACACTTTTTTGGAAAAACATTCACCATCTTAAAACTTACCTTTTTAGATCAGCGTATGATTAGTATTTAAACTTTTTAAACTTTTTACATTGTATTCTATAGTGTGTGTTCTTAAATTTTAAATGCTACTTTAACATTAGATTATAAGATTATCCGCAAATTTTTAACTCATGTTATGCGCAATTGATCATTTTTATGGATATTGCGCATTATAAATTGATACATTATCATTATCATTATCAAAACTGTTTCTATCACCCGCTCATCGGGAAATATATACTGTGCTAAAAGTGCTGGGTACAAGTATCAAATACAACAAAGCGTTCATGATTAGAAATGGAAAATGTATCGGGAGAGGTAATATCTTGGTTAACAAGATACTGTAAACTTCTGATAATATGCCAAGGGAGTATTTTCGTTCAAAAGTATTTTTGCGTTCGAAATTTTGGAGCTTATTTTTGGGGGGGACTTATCATGGGGCATTATATCAGATGTTTATGGTATCTTATTGGGAATTAGGCGACTTGAAAGGTTTGCGTTTCTACTTCGATGGGCGGACTTACCACAGACATGTCGGAAAGGTAGTCACTCATCTCTGCACTGGTTGGTCGGGGCAAATCACGAATGTCATCATAAAACCTACAGCAACAAACAGAATTCAGTCAGTCTTGCTTGGTTGTTCTACTACACAGAATAAGAGAAAGTTGTCTTACTGGTGTATTGAACGATCTTTATTGTCCAACACTGGAACATGGAAGCATAGGAGCACTAACTTTGCTCTGTAAAACTGTACATGACCAAGCAGCGATTAATGTTCCACCCCATGTGCCATATAAATGTGTGCTGAAAACTAGATGTCACCACTAGTGAAATGTATCCCAATATAAACACGTGAATAACACAAATTCAGTTTCTGGACTAGGACCAGTGTTGACTGGAACAACCAACAACCTCATCTCAGAAACCTCATCTCAGTAGGCAACCTTTATTCAACAATTAATGCGTTAGCAAAATATTCCACCTTCTAGGCAAAACACATATCATATCAACTATTATTTGATCAATATAATTAGCCTAGTTCATCATTTCTATATTTGGAAAATAAAATTCCTAAATATGGTAGTTAGAAGGAAACTCATCTAGTGTATACACATTGACCGTTCTGTAGCACGGGATTTTAAACAAACGTTGGGGTTATAAGTTTTTACCTCCTTATGTGAACTCGTAAAGCATTTAATAAAGTTAACCACCTTACCTCTCAACATGCTGTTTGTAAACAGGTATTTCTCGAGCATACAACAGCTTGTTAGATGGGGAATCCTGCAAGATTAAGACAACACATATTTTTACTTCCAGTTAAATAGTATTAATCACAAGGTTCACATACGTAATTGAAACAATTAGCATTTAATGATTGGTTGAAGGCCAAGAAAAACATTTCTTCCCGAGGGTAATAAAAAATTCATGTTCCACTGGGAACACCAGTCAATGAAATGTAATCCGAGAATGGTCTTCTGAAACAATGTCGGAAATATTTTTATGGGCCACCAGAATGTAATGGGGTTATTGCTTTGTTCACGATGCTAAGTTTGTAGTACAACATCGGTAGCTCGAGTCTCCATAGGATGTTATTCGGCTAATAAGTGCCAAATTGCCCATTTGCCCCCTGGGTAGACTGGAACTAGTCAGCACTGCGAATATGGACCATTCATTGCCAGTTAACCAATATTCTGCTCGCCAGTGGTCAAACCCATGTTCTTAGGCAGCACGCTAGTTACAAGTATGTAATTTCGATCAATCGAAACTTGTGTATGCTACGTGAAATTTACTTAACATGGCCTGGGCAGGAGTTGCCTTGCTGATTTTCTACTTACTTTGCCAAGGATGTGATCTGATACTGAGCAAGAATCCATGAATAACTGAAGAGAAAAGCAAGGAAATTAGCTACTGCTAATTAATAATTTATCCATATGAAAGTATCCGCTCACTGGGCTCATTGATCAAGACTAAACCTTTCCCGCCAACAAATATGTTTCACGCAAGAGTAAGCTGTCATGTGTATAGTGCATGCCATTGATAGGATTTGCACTTAAAAGGAAATAAACAGTACCGTATTTACTCGAATAAACGTCCCTTCTTGTTACAATTACCACCCTGACTCGATACCTTGCTTCAAATGTCCAAACAGAAACAAATGCCCGACATTTAATAAAAAGAAGAGGCATCTAAACAGCAGATTCAGACATTTCATCAGGGCTTGACACAAAATGGAGTCCCCTTCATTTGCTATACACACACATATCCACTGTCTCACAAAGCAATAAACACCAAAACACACGACACAAGTACAAATAGTACCTGAGCAATGACGGACAGGCAAGAATCCACTATTCCCGACTTTTCAATGTCGAATATAAAATTCGGATTCTTGATGATGTTTATCCAGAACCTCAAGGGAAGACTGAAATTGGAAGAAACAGAAAATGATTGGAGCAATTTGTGGAACACTCTAATATTCATTGTGTTTCTTAGATCAGATAGTGGGAATCTGAATCACCACAGGGCATTGGAATTGAGAGTAGAGAGAGAGTAGAGAGAGAGTAGAGAGAGAGTAGAGAGAGAGTAGAGAGAGAGTAGAGAGAGAGAGAGAGATAGAGAGAGAGAGAGAGAGAGAGAGAGAGAGACAGACAGAGACAGAGACACAGACAGAGACACAGACAGAGACAGAGACACAGACACAGAGACAGAGACACAGACAGAGACACAGACAGAGACAGAGACACAGACAGAGACACAGACAGAGACACAGACACAGAGACACAGAGACAGAGACACAGACAGAGACACAGACACAGACAGAGACACAGACAGAGACACAGACAGAGACACAGACAGAGACAGACAGAGACACAGACAGAGACAGAGACAGAGACAGACAGAGAGAGACAGAGAGAGAGAGAGAGACAGAGAGAGAGAGAGAGAGAGATATACAGGTACCTACCAAATATGTTCATGTTCACGTTTTTATCGTTTTAGATCATACATTGGTAAATAACGTTACTGCACAACACTGTATTGTCCACATGCAGACTATGTTACTGCACTGTACTGCATTGAATTATACCATACTACACTATACTATACTGCACTGCACTGAACTAAACTATACTGCACTGCACTGAATTCAACTATATTGCACTGCACTGCACCACACCACACCACACTTTACTTCACCATAATCCACTGAACTGAGGCACCACAAGGCAGATTAAAGAAATTAGAAACAACAAGTAGAAGGTGGTAGGGGTCACCGCATGGTTGCAGACCATGTGTATGCCTCAAAAGTAAATTAACATAGTTTTAGTCTTTCTTCTGTTTTGAATAGGAGAAAACACAAATTCTTAGCACCTGTTGTTCTTCCACATGTGCAGTACATCCTCATCCTGTAGGTTCAGCTCCCTCGCCTGGTCGTCTAGCAAGTCAAACAGAAATTTGACTGCCAGGGGAAATCTTGAATTATGACGGGAAGTACTGAAAACTATGTTAAACAACTGGTCTACAAACTGCTGTAGGGTGCCCTGAAGAGAAAGAAAGAAATGTGGTTAGGACTACTTTAGGCACCGTGCTTTTACTGCACTGAACTCAATTATTTGGATTATGCACGGTGAAAACACGATGAAAGTGTGGTGCCTGAATTAAGTTCGGTAAACCTGGGCGTCATGCATCAATCTCACATATATTGCTGCAAAAAACACAATTAGGTACGATGTATAAATCGCTACCGTGCTTCGACCGTGCCAGACACCGCGCCAAATGCAATTGAGTTTGGCACGATGCCTAAACTAGGCCTTACATACATTTACAACTTGCTCTTGGCTCTTGGAGAAAGCAAGTGAAGAGAAGGGTACAGGGAATAGTTTTGCATCTAAAGCCTGGTTCACACTAGAGATGCAACCGCAACATAAGAAACATCTCGTGTGAATCAAGGAAGTGCAAGCACAAGAAAAGGAAAATTCCCCTTTCTCTCTCGTGCTTGTATTGAACTGGTGTCACAAACGTTTTAGTCTGAATCGAGGTGATGCAAGTGCAAGCCATCAATAAAAAAATACTGTATAATTTTTATGGAGAATGCGTATCCATCTTGCTTGCTTTCCAGTATAAACCTTGAGCTTGTGTTTGTGCTTGTGTTTATACTTATGTCGTAAATGTGAAGCAGGCTTTATCAGCATTGTAAGGGAAGGTAACTGATCTGACAACACAAGGACCAGTAGCTGTCGGTACCTTGTACTGGTTCTGGCCACAGCAATGTCAGTAGAAATATGTTACAACTGTTCTATTTCACCGTTGCTCTTTACAATTTGCAAGCTCAATACAGAAACGTGCAAAAAAAACTATTTCCCATCTTAAAAAGAATACGAAACAGTGTTTTGGTACGTGATCTTAAAATGTTGATTGAATTTATAGTCTAAAAAATATTCGATCCTCCCAACATTTAATATTTAATAATACTTATGGTGCGCAAATTCAATGAAAATTTTCATTTGCACATTACAAATTAAACGAAAAACTAATTTTAAAAGATTGAGTAGAAGACTAAAGCACCTTTGTTGACAGTAGTCGTGTGAGGTAAATCTCGGATAACATCTTGCTATGTCGAGGGTCTTCCTTCTCTGCAGGATAATCCATCTGTTTCAACTGAAATCAAACAAACACACTCACGCACTTAGCTGTAAGAATCCTAAACAATACAAAAATTTAGAACGGTGGTGGTGGTGGTGGTAGTGGGGTAATTACCCCCGCCTGACAGCTGATGCTGATAGCTTGTCCACGGTTGGTAAAATCATATGTCATAGGTTGTCAGTGAGAGCATTGTCACAACAAGCACACAACACACACAATCTAGGGATCTGGTAATAAAGAAACGTTTTGCAAATTTGAATTTGATTCTGAAGGTACAAAATGACCCCCTCACCTCCCCTCAACTGGGAAAATAGATTACAGAGTAGTGGTGTATACATTTTAAAAACATTAAACAGAGCAGTTTACCAGATGCCAAACTCTGCCACCTCCATCTAGTGTAGCTTCTGAATGTGCCAGGGGGGTGTAACTGGTTGGAGTATATCCGAGACTTGGCATGCTGCGGTTGAAATCTAGAAAGGAACAACAATATCATTGACGTTTGCTATGAAACTTGCACAATTTCCCCAACCATGTATTCAATCCTTTAAGTAACTTCTTCACAGTATCTTCCATCAACTGGTAGATTTGACAGTTTCAGTATTTTTCTACCTCAACTTGAGTTAAAAATGCTCAAGATGAATTTGACCAATTCTCCATACATTTGCAGATCATTCTCACCAACTTTGTCCCATTTTTCCTTGTATCTCACCAAGTTTGACCCATTTTCCCTCATACAATTACTGTAATTATCATTAAATTTCCCATACATTTGCTCTAATTCTCACCAATCTGACCCATTTCCTATACAACTGCAGCAATCCTCACCAATTCTCACCATTTCCCATCTCACCAAGTTTGATCCATTTTCCCTCATACAATTACTGTAATTATCATTAAATTTCCCATACATTTGCTGTAATTCTTACTACGTTTGACCCATTTCCCATACATCTACTGCAATTCTCACCAAGTTAGAGCCCTTTCCCATACATTTACTGCAATTATGATCAATTGTTACCAATTTCCCAGTACATGAACTGTAACTCTCACTAAGTTTGACCCATTTTCCCAAACATCTGCTGTAATTCTCATCAAGTCAGATTCCCATACATTTTTACTTCAATTATCACCAAGTTTGACCGATTTCCATACATTTGCTGTAATTCTTACCAAGTTTGATCCATTTCCCATATATTTACTGCAATTATCACCAAATTGTACCTATTTCCCATACATTTGCTGTATTTACCTATTTTCCATACAATTGCTGTAATTCTCACAAGGTTTGACCCATTTCCAAGATGGCCGCAAAAGATAATGCAAAGGTTTATTTGTACACAATAGTTGTGTGGATGTTTTGAGGGTTTCAGGTAACTTTCACGTTTTGTGATGACGCAGGAAAAAACGAGAAAGTAGTTATTCAAAGATCATATTTCATTGCTGTAAAGTGCAATTATTACAGAGTTTCAAATTGTTGACAGTAACTCGCCCTGTCGGTTCTGTTTATGGGATGAATATTCTATTGAAGTGTAAATAAGTTACGAAAACATCCATCAGTATTCTATGATCGAGAACAAAAACTGATCATAAAAACGCAAAGGGAAAAATCTTGAAGGAAGTTTTAAGAAATATATCTTGACTCACCATCCAATTATTATATAGTTAGTAGTGGTTTATGCCTGTTTTATTGACTTACTGTTTTCGCTGAGGCTGCTTGGACTGTAGAAATAGTTTTGATGTGCTGTTAACCTCAACTGGTCTCCATCTGCAATCTGTCGAGTGGCCAAGTAAATTATAAAACATTAACGGGACACTGACGTTACAAAATAACATCTGGTCTGGGAACTAGTCTATAAATGTCATATGAGAAAGGGTGGGAGATGTTTTCTGTTTATAGTGATCGGTTTCTTTATTCTTATTACTATCCTACTTCACTTTGTATTGCTATTGTAAGGAGAAGATAGACGTTGATAAATCTCTGGGGCTAAGAGTACAGACCTTAAAATGCGAAATGGTGTTGATACGCCTCCACTCGCCTTCAATGTCACACGAGTTATCATCATCTCGTAGAGGTCTCACTCTACCACCCGAGTGCAGCCACTCTGTGGATGCAAGAAAGTACAATAAGACCTGTGAAATCTCCTTATCAGTACTTTTATTGTCTGGGTTAGATTCTTTAATCATACTGAGATCGGGGTTTATGATCATCTTTTAATAATAATAATAATAATAACAACAACAACAACAACAATAATAATAATTAGATAATAACGTCATAATACACCGGATCCGAATATGGCCGCCAGCCAAAGTTACATGACTCGAGGTTAGTCAGTCCAGGATTGGAGGGTTTTCCTGAAAAATGTTGGTATTCTCGATTCGCGTTTGCACAAATGTTGTAATCTCAACAACCACAATATGAAAAGCAAGTGAATTTATGCATCATCGAGCTAGCTGCTGTGACAGAGGACTGACTAACCTCGACTTCATGCAGTGGCGGCCATATTCGGATTAGGTGTATAAACATATTTGAAATAATAATTTGGTGTTTTTGAAGCAAAAATTGTCGAAAACCATTGCAGAGTAATGAATATGTCACAATTAGTTAATCTATTTGATAAAAACTCCATCGTTTTCAGTATTTACCAAGTTATTTAACATTTTGTAGCGTTACATCTTCAGACAAAACAGACTTTGTATGAGAATTTGCACTTTGCTTTGGCAAGCAGTTTTCCAAGAAGAAAGGATCTGTGTGCTGTGTGTCTACTGAGTAACGCAATGTTTATAAAGCAAGATAAAAGATGAGAAAATCCACTAAAATGTGCGTTGACATATAACTACAGGATTGTGAGATTTATATCAACTGGGAATGATAGTTTGAAATTAGGCTGGATTTTTTACTTAAAGAAACGTAAAACTATTATAAATAAGCCACTTAGAGAGGTTTCTTGGCAGAAAAATTAAGTCAGTACAAAGACTGATGCGGGAAATTTCCCATTTTTACAGATGGCCGGTTCCTATTGGGCCGCTCAACGGCATGTATATTTCCGTCTACAGGAGCTCAAGTCACGTCATGCAATGCGCTGTTGACAGAACTCGGTACAGTTAAGCCTCATGGCGAAAGCAGGTGGTACTGTGCTAGATTATTGGTTGGAATATGAAAACATTGGCGGAACAGAGTTTAAGAACACCATATTTTGGACAGCATTACAGCTATACTACGGTACCTTCTTGATATCTAGAAATTATTTTTGACTGAAGAGGCATTAAGAACGTGGCAACGTTTTGCATTGATTGTGCACATAAACAGAGATTTACCGGAAGTAATTCCGTCAATCATATGATTTTCTTATTGCCCACTCGTAACCAATAACTAAGCAAACCCTTAATGAATAAATAAACTCTGATAATAGTTTTGCGCATCGCGTACAAAATTACATATTGCATTACGTCTAATTTTTTTGTGGGGATTTCCCGTTTTATTATAAACAGCACCGTTTTCAAGCTAGATCTTCCTGCTTTATCGGTTTTGTCATCCTAAATTGCTAGGTTGCTGTTTTAGTCAGCAATTTTTACAGTATTTTATTGTATAAGCAGATTTTAGTAGTTTTCGATTTTCCTTACTACGGTCTACATTGTGGAAGACAGTAGTTCGTTCTTGAAAGAGTAAACCCAGTGGTAAGTAGCTTCATTGTCATTTGAATTTGTAACTATTACGCTATGTTATTTACAAATTCGCATGTAAACATTTGCAGGGTTGCACGCTGGTAAAAACAATTCAATGTGGACAAAGGTACAGCGTTTGATTGTACTAGACCGTTTCAAAATTATAATTATTGATTACTTTCTTTACTTTCGCTTTCAGAAAAGAAATTGTTGAGGCTGCTACAATGGCCGTGGTCAAACTGACTGGTGAAGAACGTTTTACATCGTCTTTCGCTAGAAAGGTATCGTGCTATTTTGCGTTCAGCATCAGAACTTGGGAAAAACTATTACCGTTTGTTTAAGTCCACAGAACGGGCAAGCCATTTTCCAAAACATTAAAGGTCAAGGGAGGGGAGGGGGTATTTGGACCCCCTACTATTTTCAGAAGTGTTTGAGATTTTGCTCTCAAACTTGGTGTGAATGACGTTAACCTTTGCCATGGTTACTACAGCAAAATAATGGCGTCACGTAACAAAATCGCAACTTGCACTTTTTGGTAAAATTATTTTTGTATTTTATTTATTAGAAATATTAGTGGTTCATACAACTGCTATATGTCATACAAATAGGTAGAAATGCAAATAACTTAGAATTTCTTTTTTTTTCTTCTTTCATTTTTTTCTTTTTAAACAAGCATTTTAGCTCATATTTACATTCAATTCAGATATATTCACAGTTCTTACAGATGCAGTTTATACATCCTTTTCGAACAAATGTTTTTTTTTTCCTTAGGTGTTCATCAGCATCTACTCCCCAAATGAGTTCCCATTTAAACATTGGGAACACAATGTGTAATTTTTGGGTTTATTTTCATCAGATTTTGCTTTCACCCATGTCTTAAAAATTGTGAATTTCGCAAAGAATAAAATATTATTGATTGGCAAGTTTTCCGTTGTTGCCCTATATCCTAATGTCAACAGTTCCAAATTTACGGAGATTTGAACTTTGTAGATGGTTTTTATGAGTGCTTCAACTTTTTTCCAAAAGTCTTTTAGACAATTACATTCTAGAAACATGTGTTCAAAGCTTTCTATTTCTTACAGGTTATACAGTTCGGTGTAGTAGACATTTCCATTTACATAAGTTGTTACCATTTGGGAGAATGTTGTGCAGTATTTTGAAATTACACTGTGTAAGTTTCCTATCAATAATTGTTTTCGTTTGTGAATTCCATACTTCAGTCCAATTAACGTTTTGAATATTTAGTTCTTTCCCCCACGCGTTTGTTACATAAGATATTTCAGCTTTATGTTCTAACAGTATATCGTAGTAGATTTTGTTTGAAAGTTTTGAAAGACATTCTGTTTTATTCTCACTCGTTAAGATTGAAAATTTGTTGTCATTAATGTAAGTTGCTAGTGATTGGTCGCAGCTGATCAATTGTTTCCACTGTTTTGGTAAAGAACTTAAGATCGAAGAGAGTTCACATAACCAGTTATATTTGATCTTTAGTATTTGAAGTATCTTGTCCAAGGCGATCAATTTACCTTTTTCAAAGATTTGAGATAGAAAAACGATGCCGCTTGCTTCCAAAGAAGAGAGTAGAATCATTTACTGTCAGGTATTTGTTGCCCCATATGATTTCTTGCGAAACACTATCGGCGCTTAAGAGGAATTCTCTGTTTCCGCCTCCGCATTCATGCCAAACTTTACACACTTCGAGATAGAATGGGGTAGTTTTATCTCTTCGGGGAAGTGCTTGCGTTTTTGAAAATTTAACTGAAAAATAGATTATTTTCTTGGGAAGATTTTATATAAAAAGTGTTTTAT
>JAOBYG010132760.1:0-10824 GCA_025403545.1 Epizoanthus stellaris
ATCTTCCACCAGCCATGGTTTAACCTATGGTCAGGCCTTGAGCGAAAAGCGAGCAAAAAATCCTTTCCATCTCTTATCTTTGTCTTCGCTTACTTTTTGCTCAAGAAGGCCTGATCGCTGGTTAGTCTTGCTTAGATTCTTACTTGTCATCCATTTCTTTTCTGACTGGAAAGAAAAACTTTAAATTTGTTTTCCTCAAAGGCTCCCTCATAAATTACTGTCATTTTTATCTATTAAAGTGTGAACGCCTTGAATAAAACATGTTGTAACTGGAAATCAAACACATTTTGAATGTGTGATAAACTTGCAAGTTTTCATGTCCGTTAGCACACGTTCGGTGGTAAAGTCAGATTTTTTCAGACAAATGCCTTGACAAGTCTGACTTTGCCGCCAAATGTGTGCTAATGGATGTGAAAACATTCAAGTTTGTCAGCCATTCAAACATGTTTTCAAGTTGGGTGTTCATGCTTAAATGGAAATGACAATATTGAAAATAAATAATTATTTTATATTAATTTTTAACTTTCAAATTTGTAGAAGTTTTTACACAACTTTTCTCAAAGGGGCAAGAAATTACCTGCATACATGTTGCATCGTGTGCAGGGTCACATGATCTCTAGTTCTGGAACCAATAAACTTTCATGATACCTTACTCGAAGTTATATACATACCCTGGCCCTTTCTTACCCAACTGAACATTGATTTCTATAACAACTGGAAATCTGCAATAACCACAAGAAATGAATTCTTGTACTTTAAAAACCAGATAATTTCTCCCAACCCCTTTTGCATGTGATGCATGTGATGCACTACCCTGAGATCATTATTCTTGTGTAAGTTGAAGTGTCCCAAGCCTAAGGAAGTGTAAAGCCTATTATTTTAAAAAAGGTGCCTTGCCACAGTCACTATCATGTCATTATTTTCTGAAAAGTTGTTAACAAATGTAGTAAATAAAATTGAATTGAATTAAACTATGTATGCTTGTAATTGCTGTAACTTCAAGATTATGTTTACTTGCCAATGCACAAACCTTAAAGTACTTGTCTCACAATAAAAGGCCAAGACCAGGACCGAGGCAGCTTGAGATCTATTTATAACTGCCATTCTGGTGTCTTGTTTCGCCACCCTATACGAACTCAACCAATCCCAGAACACCCCTAAAGCCCCTTCTCTTGTCGTGAGATACACTTTAAGATTGTGTATACAACTTTCAAATGCTACAACCACAATGATGTCGTATGTGCTTGCAAATATCCTAACCCCAAGATTGTGTATGTTTGTAATGCACCTATCAATGTTAAGTGGGAGGGGGGAGGCCGGGCATATGTGGGGGATTTGACAGCGATTAGCTGCCCGTGGTGGGGATTTTTGACCATTTTAATCAAATTCTGGCAAGTTTTTACAGCAAATAAGTGACTCACTTGACCGTCAACAATCGAAGACACTAGTGCAAAAACGACGTAAGTGACTTCTGATAAAGTTCTAAATTCTTCCTACATTATTCCTCTTTTCTCTTCATAATCTTTGGGAGAATTTAATTTTTCATACAAAGTCACTTACGTCATTTTTGCACTAGACTCTTCAATTGCCCCAGGGTGGGGAATTTGAACAGAAATCCTTGTCCGAGTTCAAATTGTCGGCCTTTGCCCAGCCTCCCCCCCTCCAGCTTAACACTGATAGGTGCATAAACACCCCAACCCAAGAATGGACAGTCAAGCAAAATCGGCTCTATGCACATACACTTGTGAATGTCTGAAGGTACGTATACGGTTGAGTCTTGCCTATTGTTATTCATGAGCCTGGTAGTCAATGATTGGATGCTTTAAACAAAAGTTTCTTTGTTCAAACACTGAAAGGTGTTTGGATTAGAAAAGGTTTATCGAGAAACATTGTGTTAGCAAAGATTCACATATAGCAGCAGTTACTGGGTTCGTACACATTTTTGTATGCAAAATTCCAGACTTTTTCCAGACTCGTAAAACTGTAGGTAAAGCAAGAAACAAATTAGCAATCATTGTCAATCTGCGCATTGAAAGACAAAGACCAGAACAGATTAAACACAGAAATCCAGACTTTTTCCAGACCTGAACTATATTTTCCAGACTTTTCCAGGTCTGGAAAATGGTCTTTGAATTTCAATATTTTTTCCAGACTTTCCAGACTTCGTACAAACCCTGAGTTGATATAGCATGGCAGAAATTGATCATGTAGTCATTACTCCATTATTCCATTTTTCATTGAAACCGTGTTTGTAAAATCCTTCTTTTAATTTGTTATTCTTCATTTCTATGTACACTGTACAAGCATGTTCTACAATTATTTTGAAGCAAATTCTGAACAGCTTCTCCTTACCAGTACATCAAATTATGAGTGCACTGATTCTAGACAACTATTTACATCAGGTTAACCCTTTTAGTCCCAAACATAACACCTGACTTCTCCTTACTTATATTCATACATTTAGTACAAAATCGTTTGGGAGAAAGTAGTGCATGATCAAGTAAATTTTGCCATAAGTGATTGATATTCCTCTATTCTCACAATCTACTTGCTTATCTTTGTTGTAAGAAGAAGTGAGAAGTAAATATTATTATGTGCAGGTTTAAAAGGAGTTAATAACAATTTACATGTAGCTTGTTTGTGTTATCTTGGGTTCTGTTTATTGATCTTTGATGTAAACATGACTTCCCTCTCCTTGAGTTTACTGTCCATCTCGGCCTAAAGCAAATGATGAATAAGTAAAATAGGAGCAATTATAATAACATCTAACAACTAAGCTCAATTACAACTAATTGGATTATGCATTAGGCCTGGCATGGGGAGTATACTCCCATATATATATATATAACCTACCAGGTATTTATTTATTTATTTATTTATTTATTTCACTTTCACTGTACAAATTAAAAGCGATGACAAAAATAATAAAATATGCAAGTACAGTGTGGACAAACTACTACAGGCCAAAGGCCCTACGAGGTAGAATGCCTTAGAGATAGAAGCAAAAACTACGAGATAACTACAAAATAACTACAAGAAAAAAAACTACGATATACTATGACAAAGTAACGGTGTTACATATAGAAAAAATTGATATGGGTTCCCTCCCACCCAACCAGTTACCCACATTGAAGTCCCAATTTTCCCTTCCTCCCTCCCTTGAGAGTTTGACATGACAGTTAACTAAAAGCAGAAATGAGTTGATGAGTTGAGTGGCAGAGATACATGGTTATGACATTTGGTACAGATTGATTTCCAGGTACAGGTACTGTCCACAGAAAAATAGGTACGGGCAGTTTGTAATAGAAATTTGTTTACATGGGATTTCAAGGAATTAAGTGATGGGTTAGACCTTATCGATACTGTGGTAGAGAGAATAAATAGGTACATGGGGATGTGCAACCTTACTGGGTCTCATTTTCATAGTTACATTGTACATTCATAAACAGGGTATGGGTTCTTGACTTGCAATTCTAAATAGGATAAACAAATCATTCCTATTATGTGACACACATGGTGCTAGCACTACAGATTTCCATTATTGTCACAACCTGGGTGTGTTTTTAATTTCACAAACTTTGTCATAAACTGGGTCAGGGTTTGAGAGCCTGGGTGACACCTGTCAATGGGCTATTAAACTTTATAATGGGGGAGGGTGCAGATATAATCTTGAATAGGTAGTCTTCCTCTCCCTTCCCCCACATCATACAATTCCTGGATTCAGCCAATTGCAATGCAGAAAATGCTTAAATCCAGGGAAGGGGGGGGGAGGTATTCAACCAACCCTTTTCACGAGAAAATTTACAAATTTCCCCTACCCTGTTCATAACTTGCAAATCATAGAAACACACCCTGTTGGTGACAATAGTGCAAATTCATAGCACTACTACCCAGTCTGTGACAGTATTAAATAGGAACGATTTGTATAACCTGTTTAAAATTGTGAGTAAAAATAACCATACTCTGTTTAGAAATGAAAATCCAAAAATGGTACCCAGTTGGACAGTACATCCCCATCTAGGTTATATGTATGTGAGTACCCTCCCCTCTTAATTACCATTATTACCCTCCCCTCCTAATCACCTAGCTATGCTAATTGTCCAATATTGAACCAACTGATTACAGACTCAGCTTTGACTGATAACAAGTGTTTGCATGGCTAAAACCGAATTACCAACTGATCCTTAAGCCACTCTGACTATCCAATATTGAGCCAACTGATTACAGACTCAACTGTGATTGGTTACAAGTGTTTGTATGGCTACAACCTAATTACCAACTGATCCTCAAGACACTCTGACTATCCAATATTGAGCCAACTGATTACAGACTCAACTGTGATTGATTACAAGTGTTTGCATGGCTAAAACCTAATTACCAGTTGATCCTAGCTACTCTGACTGTCCAATATTGAGCCAACTGGCTACAGACTCAGCTGCGACTGGTTACAAGTGTTCACACAGCTAAAACCTAATTAGCAGCTGCTCCTAGCTACTCTGGCTGTCCAATATTGAACCAACTAACTACAGACTCAACTGTGATTGGTTACAAGTGTTTGTATGGCTAAAACTTTATTACAAGCTCATGCTCCTATGTAGCTACTCTGACTATCCAATATTGAGCAAACGGATTACAGACTCAGCTGTGACTGGTTACAAGTGTTCATGCACACAGCTAAAACCTAATTACCAGCTGCTCCTAGCTACTCTGACTGTCCGGTATTGAGCCAACTGATTACAGATTTAGCTGTGACTGGTTACAAGTGTTTGCATGGCTAAAACATTATTTAACCTAATTACCAGCTGCTCCTAGCTACTCTGACTGTCCGGTATTGAGCCAACTGATTACAGATTCAGCTGTGACTGGTTACAAGTGTTTGTACAGCTAAACCTAGTTAGATTAGTTGCTTGTAGCTACTCTGACTGTCCAATAATATTGTGAACTATTAGGATTACATGTTTGTGTGTGATATTTACTTATTATTTTTGTCACACCTCCAGCTTTTGATGATCTGCTTTGTAGGCATGCAAGATTTGTCTGCCAACTTTTTAGCAGATGCTTGAAGCTAAGGCATATATTAATTTTAAAACTTCTTGTTGTCACAGCCTGAGGTTCATGCAGTTACAAAATTCAGAAATATGAAATGCAACAGTGAGATAACTTGCTGTTAATTTATTAGTACTTACCGTATTTTCTCGAATATCAAATTATAAGTACTAATGCCGGGGCGTTTATTCCCATTTTGAGATTTTTTTGGGGGCGGCATCTATTTGAGAGGGGCGTTTATTTGAGAGGGAGCATTTATTAAACGGGTGTTTTTTCAATAGCTGTAACAAATGAATTTGTGCACACGTTATGTAGAAATCAACATTGATCTGTTGCTACATTTTAGTGACACAATTAAAGCAAATTAATTTGCTTTAATTGTGTCACTAAAATGTAGCAACAGATCAATGTTGATTTCTACATAACGTGTGCACAAATTCATTTGTTACAGCTATTGAAAAAACACCCGTTTAATAAATGCTCCCTCTCAAATAAACGCCCCTCTCAAATAGATGCCGCCCCCAAAAAAATCTCAAAATGGGAATAAACGCCCCGGCATTAGTACTTATAATTTGATATTCGAGAAAATACGGTAAGTACTAATAAATTAACAGCAAGTTATCTCACTGTTGCATTTCATATTTCTGAATTTTGTAACTGCATGAACCTCAGGCTGTGACAACAAGAAGTTTTAAAATTAATATATGCCTTAGCTTCAAGCATCTGCTAAAAAGTTGGCAGACAAATCTTGCATGCCTACAAAGCAGATCATCAAAAGCTGGAGGTGTGACAAAAATAATAAGTAAATATCACACACAAACATGTAATCCTAATAGTTCACAATATTATTGGACAGTCAGAGTAGCTACAAGCAACTAATCTAACTAGGTTTAGCTGTACAAACACTTGTAACCAGTCACAGCTGAATCTGTAATCAGTTGGCTCAATACCGGACAGTCAGAGTAGCTAGGAGCAGCTGGTAATTAGGTTAAATAATGTTTTAGCCATGCAAACACTTGTAACCAGTCACAGCTAAATCTGTAATCAGTTGGCTCAATACCGGACAGTCAGAGTAGCTAGGAGCAGCTGGTAATTAGGTTTTAGCTGTGTGCATGAACACTTGTAACCAGTCACAGCTGAGTCTGTAATCCGTTTGCTCAATATTGGATAGTCAGAGTAGCTACATAGGAGCATGAGCTTGTAATAAAGTTTTAGCCATACAAACACTTGTAACCAATCACAGTTGAGTCTGTAGTTAGTTGGTTCAATATTGGACAGCCAGAGTAGCTAGGAGCAGCTGCTAATTAGGTTTTAGCTGTGTGAACACTTGTAACCAGTCGCAGCTGAGTCTGTAGCCAGTTGGCTCAATATTGGACAGTCAGAGTAGCTAGGATCAACTGGTAATTAGGTTTTAGCCATGCAAACACTTGTAATCAATCACAGTTGAGTCTGTAATCAGTTGGCTCAATATTGGATAGTCAGAGTGTCTTGAGGATCAGTTGGTAATTAGGTTGTAGCCATACAAACACTTGTAACCAATCACAGTTGAGTCTGTAATCAGTTGGCTCAATATTGGATAGTCAGAGTGGCTTAAGGATCAGTTGGTAATTCGGTTTTAGCCATGCAAACACTTGTTATCAGTCAAAGCTGAGTCTGTAATCAGTTGGTTCAATATTGGACAATTAGCATAGCTAGGTGATTAGGAGGGGAGGGTAATAATGGTAATTAAGAGGGGAGGGTACTCACATACATATAACCTAGATGGGGATGTACTGTCCAACTGGGTACCATTTTTGGATTTTCATTTCTAAACAGAGTATGGTTATTTTTACTCACAATTTTAAACAGGTTATACAAATCGTTCCTATTTAATACTGTCACAGACTGGGTAGTAGTGCTATGAATTTGCACTATTGTCACCAACAGGGTGTGTTTCTATGATTTGCAAGTTATGAACAGGGTAGGGGAAATTTGTAAATTTTCTCGTGAAAAGGGTTGGTTGAATACCTCCCCCCCCCTTCCCTGGATTTAAGCATTTTCTGCATTGCAATTGGCTGAATCCAGGAATTGTATGATGTGGGGGAAGGGAGAGGAAGACTACCTATTCAAGATTATATCTGCACCCTCCCCCATTATAAAGTTTAATAGCCCATTGACAGGTGTCACCCAGGCTCTCAAACCCTGACCCAGTTTATGACAAAGTTTGTGAAATTAAAAACACACCCAGGTTGTGACAATAATGGAAATCTGTAGTGCTAGCACCATGTGTGTCACATAATAGGAATGATTTGTTTATCCTATTTAGAATTGCAAGTCAAGAACCCATACCCTGTTTATGAATGTACAATGTAACTATGAAAATGAGACCCAGTAAGGTTGCACATCCCCATGTACCTATTTATTCTCTCTACCACAGTATCGATAAGGTCTAACCCATCACTTAATTCCTTGAAATCCCATGTAAACAAATTTCTATTACAAACTGCCCGTACCTATTTTTCTGTGGACAGTACCTGTACCTGGAAATCAATCTGTACCAAATGTCATAACCATGTATCTCTGCCACTCAACTCATCAACTCATTTCTGCTTTTAGTTAACTGTCATGTCAAACTCTCAAGGGAGGGAGGAAGGGAAAATTGGGACTTCAATGTGGGTAACTGGTTGGGTGGGAGGGAACCCATATCAATTTTTTCTATATGTAACACCGTTACTTTGTCATAGTATATCGTAGTTTTTTTTCTTGTAGTTATTTTGTAGTTATCTCGTAGTTTTTGCTTCTATCTCTAAGGCATTCTACCTCGTAGGGCCTTTGGCCTGTAGTAGTTTGTCCACACTGTACTTGCATATTTTATTATTTTTGTCATCGCTTTTAATTTGTACAGTGAAAGTGAAATAAATAAATAAATAAATAAATAAATACCTGGTAGGTTATATATATATATATGGGAGTATACTCCCCATGCCAGGCCTAATGCATAATCCAATTAGTTGTAATTGAGCTTAGTTGTTAGATGTTATTATAATTGCTCCTATTTTACTTATTCATCATTTGCTTTAGGCCGAGATGGACAGTAAACTCAAGGAGAGGGAAGTCATGTTTACATCAAAGATCAATAAACAGAACCCAAGATAACACAAACAAGCTACATGTAAATTGTTATTAACTCCTTTTAAACCTGCACATAATAATATTTACTTCTCACTTCTTCTTACAACAAAGATAAGCAAGTAGATTGTGAGAATAGAGGAATATCAATCACTTATGGCAAAATTTACTTGATCATGCACTACTTTCTCCCAAACGATTTTGTACTAAATGTATGAATATAAGTAAGGAGAAGTCAGGTGTTATGTTTGGGACTAAAAGGGTTAACCTGATGTAAATAGTTGTCTAGAATCAGTGCACTCATAATTTGATGTACTGGTAAGGAGAAGCTGTTCAGAATTTGCTTCAAAATAATTGTAGAACATGCTTGTACAGTGTACATAGAAATGAAGAATAACAAATTAAAAGAAGGATTTTACAAACACGGTTTCAATGAAAAATGGAATAATGGAGTAATGACTACATGATCAATTTCTGCCATGCTATATCAACTCAGGGTTTGTACGAAGTCTGGAAAGTCTGGAAAAAATATTGAAATTCAAAGACCATTTTCCAGACCTGGAAAAGTCTGGAAAATATAGTTCAGGTCTGGAAAAAGTCTGGATTTCTGTGTTTAATCTGTTCTGGTCTTTGTCTTTCAATGCGCAGATTGACAATGATTGCTAATTTGTTTCTTGCTTTACCTACAGTTTTACGAGTCTGGAAAAAGTCTGGAATTTTGCATACAAAAATGTGTACGAACCCAGTAACTGCTGCTATATGTGAATCTTTGCTAACACAATGTTTCTCGATAAACCTTTTCTAATCCAAACACCTTTCAGTGTTTGAACAAAGAAACTTTTGTTTAAAGCATCCAATCATTGACTACCAGGCTCATGAATAACAATAGGCAAGACTCAACCGTATACGTACCTTCAGACATTCACAAGTGTATGTGCATAGAGCCGATTTTGCTTGACTGTCCATTCTTGGGTTGGGGTGTTTATGCACCTATCAGTGTTAAGCTGGAGGGGGGGAGGCTGGGCAAAGGCCGACAATTTGAACTCGGACAAGGATTTCTGTTCAAATTCCCCACCCTGGGGCAATTGAAGAGTCTAGTGCAAAAATGACGTAAGTGACTTTGTATGAAAAATTAAATTCTCCCAAAGATTATGAAGAGAAAAGAGGAATAATGTAGGAAGAATTTAGAACTTTATCAGAAGTCACTTACGTCGTTTTTGCACTAGTGTCTTCGATTGTTGACGGTCAAGTGAGTCACTTATTTGCTGTAAAAACTTGCCAGAATTTGATTAAAATGGTCAAAAATCCCCACCACGGGCAGCTAATCGCTGTCAAATCCCCCACATATGCCCGGCCTCCCCCCTCCCACTTAACATTGATAGGTGCATTACAAACATACACAATCTTGGGGTTAGGATATTTGCAAGCACATACGACATCATTGTGGTTGTAGCATTTGAAAGTTGTATACACAATCTTAAAGTGTATCTCACGACAAGAGAAGGGGCTTTAGGGGTGTTCTGGGATTGGTTGAGTTCGTATAGGGTGGCGAAACAAGACACCAGAATGGCAGTTATAAATAGATCTCAAGCTGCCTCGGTCCTGGTCTTGGCCTTTTATTGTGAGACAAGTACTTTAAGGTTTGTGCATTGGCAAGTAAACATAATCTTGAAGTTACAGCAATTACAAGCATACATAGTTTAATTCAATTCAATTTTATTTACTACATTTGTTAACAACTTTTCAGAAAATAATGACATGATAGTGACTGTGGCAAGGCACCTTTTTTAAAATAATAGGCTTTACACTTCCTTAGGCTTGGGACACTTCAACTTACACAAGAATAATGATCTCAGGGTAGTGCATCACATGCATCACATGCAAAAGGGGTTGGGAGAAATTATCTGGTTTTTAAAGTACAAGAATTCATTTCTTGTGGTTATTGCAGATTTCCAGTTGTTATAGAAATCAATGTTCAGTTGGGTAAGAAAGGGCCAGGGTATGTATATAACTTCGAGTAAGGTATCATGAAAGTTTATTGGTTCCAGAACTAGAGATCATGTGACCCTGCACACGATGCAACATGTATGCAGGTAATTTCTTGCCCCTTTGAGAAAAGTTGTGTAAAAACTTCTACAAATTTGAAAGTTAAAAATTAATATAAAATAATTATTTATTTTCAATATTGTCATTTCCATTTAAGCATGAACACCCAACTTGAAAACATGTTTGAATGGCTGACAAACTTGAATGTTTTCACATCCATTAGCACACATTTGGCGGCAAAGTCAGACTTGTCAAGGCATTTGTCTGAAAAAATCTGACTTTACCACCGAACGTGTGCTAACGGACATGAAAACTTGCAAGTTTATCACACATTCAAAATGTGTTTGATTTCCAGTTACAACATGTTTTATTCAAGGCGTTCACACTTTAATAGATAAAAATGACAGTAATTTATGAGGGAGCCTTTGAGGAAAACAAATTTAAAGTTTTTCTTTCCAGTCAGAAAAGAAATGGATGACAAGTAAGAATCTAAGCAAGACTAACCAGCGATCAGGCCTTCTTGAGCAAAAAGTAAGCGAAGACAAAGATAAGAGATGGAAAGGATTTTTTGCTCGCTTTTCGCTCAAGGCCTGACCATAGGTTAAACCATGGCTGGTGGAAGAT